>JAJOOR010037523.1:0-14083 GCA_036250505.1 Solanum acaule | reverse complement strand
GGCTTTGTTACACTTGAGCTGAGGGTCTTCCGGAAACAGCCTCTCTACCTCCACGAGGTAGTGGTAAGGTCTGCGTACACTTTACCCTCCCCAGACCCCACCTAGTGGGATTTCACTGGGTATGTTGTTGTTGTTGTTGCTCAAATCTTATTTCACTGCAAGAAGATTCAATTGAACAATTTTGTCTTCCTTTGGCTTCGTCCCTGATCTTTTATTCTTTATTATGTAAATAAACTTTTATATACACTTTCGTTGTTATTAATGAAAAAAAAAAATCACAATATAAATAGATAGTGTTTTGGGAGTTTGCTACAAAATCTACCTCTATTTTTAATATTTATACTTTCATGAGTATATTTTATAAGGCTCTCACCATGTTTTATTTTTAGTTACTTAAACATATTTGAAAACTTCTAATGTTATTGATAAAACCATCGGCATGAGTAAGTTATTGTGTTTATCCGTTTTACTATGCTCATTATTTAATTATTCAAATTTCAATGTCATTAAATTATATGTTCGGTACAATTTTATATTTTGTAAACGAGACTTAGGTATAAAGGTAAGTATAATGCATATATTAGAAAAAAGAAAAAAAAATATCATCATATTAAAAAGGCAAAACAAAATAAAAAAATAAAAATAAGTGAGATAAATATTGATATAGAGGTTAAAATAGACATCTTAAACAGTCAAATGAGAAATGGGGAGGAGAATGATCATTGTTGAGAGTTGAGGAAAGAGTTTGATTTTTAAAGTGAAATTATGAGCATGTATCTTTTAAATTCAAAATAATTATTGTCGATATACAAGGTAAATTCAATTCTATATGTCAAGTGCCAACGAAAAAAATCTAGTCATTGATTGTGTCAACAATTTTTCTTATATGTCAATTAATCATCAAGTTAATTTTAAAAAGTTTTTTTTTTTGAGTTACTCTAAAACATACAATTTAGTCGGTTGTAGTAAGCCGACCAACCATTCTCCGTACGCAACACATATTACTATGTCAAACAAATATGTATACGTGAAATAATTAACCTCTTATTATAATTGTTAAATCACACGCTTTTGAGTAACTCATACAAGTTAAAAAATATCTTTTTTCAAATTGACCTGATGAACAGTTTATGGAAACATGTCTCTTTTATACTCAAAATAGTTTTTGTCGGTATACCAGGCAAGTTTGATTCTCTATGTCAAATATCGACAAAATGTTGTTAGTCATTGATTATATCCGCAATTGTTTATATATATGTAAATCAATCTTCATGATAAGTCAAAAATCTTTCCTTTTTTTAAAAAAAAAACTTTTTTCGAGTTATTCTAAAATAGACAATTTAGTCGGTTATAGTAAGGAGGCAATCATTCTCCGTATGCATCACACATTACGATGTTAATAACGGTGTAAACAATAATGTATACATGGAACAATTAGTATTTTATTATAACTAATTAAATCATACGCTTTTGAGTAACTCATGCAAGTTAAATATTTGACTTTTTTCAAATTAACCTAATGAACAATTTTTGAATATATAGTTAACCTGTCTCATTTCAAATTCATTGTTGTATGTGTATAAGGTAAGTTCTTCTATGCTTAAATAAATGCAGTTGAAGTTGAACATTTTAATTTTATTGCTTATGTGAAAAAAGGTAAAAAAAAAAATGTTCTTAAACTATGTAAAATTTAATAAATATATCATATGTTAGTAGTTTACTAAAATATATTTGTTGTTAATAGTTTGGTTTAAAATATCTGCATTATTACCAACGGGGTCAAAATGATTTTTTTGTAATAAACATATTGTTTTTAGATTAAAAAAATTCTTTAACTATAAAAATGTAGAAAGTAATATTTCCCCTTTTAATGAAGCTTTGTCGATTAAAATAGAATAATTGTACCTTTTTAACTAATAATATATTTCATACGAATAAAATCACAGTAACCCATCATTAATTTTTATTTAAACAAAAACTGATATTATAAAAAGTGAATTGTTTTTTTTATATTATTCATAGACATTTTTCTTTTCATTATCTTTTTTCATTGCTTTTAAAATTATTCATGGACATTTTTCTTTCCTCCCTTTCAACTCTATGGTTATTCACTTGTGTGAGAATTTAAGTGGTTTGTGCAAAATGTCAGGTATTCTATCATGAGAAATGACCCGATTAAATAATAATATAAGTATTTTAGGCCAAATTATTAACAAAACGACATTTTGAACAAAACTATGAACATAATAAATTTTAATTCTATTTTGCTTAGTGTAAAATTATTTGTTATCCTTTTCCATTGTTTTTAAAATTATTCATAGACATTTTTCTTTCCTCCCTTTCAACTATGTGGTTGTTCACTTATTTGGGGATTTAAGTGGTTTGTGCAAAGTGTCAAGTGTTCTACAGTGAGAAATGACCCAATTAAATAATAATTTAAACACTTTAGGCCAAATTATTAACAAAAAAGATATTTTTGAATCAAATTATGAACATAATAATTTTTTATTCGATTTGGCTTAGTGTAAAATTATTTGTTATCCTTTTCCATTGCTTTTAATATTATTCATGGTTATTTTTCTTTCCTCCTTTCAACTATGTGATTATTCACTTGTTTGGTGATTTAAGTGGTTTGTGCAAGTGTCAAGTGTTCTACAGTGAGAATTGACCAAATTAAATAATAATATGAGCAATTTAGGCCAGATTCTTAACAAAAAAGACACTTTTGAACCAAACTATGAACAAAATAAAATTTTATTCGATATTGCTTAGTGTAAAATTATTTGCTATCCTTTTTCAATGCTTTTAAAATTAATTATGGAAATTTTTCTTTTCTCCCTTTCAACTCTATGGTTGTTCACTTGTTTGAGAATTTAAGTTGTTTGTGCAAAGTGTCAAGTGTTCTACAGTGAGAATTGACCTGATTAAATAACAATATAAGCAATTTAGGTCAAATTGTTAACAAAAAGACATTTTGAACTAAACTATGAACATAAAAAAATTTAATTCGATTTTGCCTAGTGTAAAATTATTTGTTATCATTTTTCACTGCGTTTAAAAAATTTCATAGACATTTTTCTTTCCTCCCTTTCAACTCTATGGTTGTTCACTTGTTTGGGGATTTAAGTGGTTTGTCAAAGTGTAAAGTGTTCTACAGTGAGAATTGACTCAATTAAATAATAATTTGAGCATTTTAGGCTAAATTATTAACAAAAAAGACATTTTTGAACCTAACTATGCACATTATAAATTTTTATTCGATTTTCCTTAGTGTAAATTTACTTGTTATCCTTTTCCATTGCTTTTAAAATTATTCATAGACATTTTTGTTTCCTCCCTTTCAATTGTATGGTTGTTCACTTGTTTGGTGATTTAAGTGGTTTGTGTAAAGTGCTAAGTGTTCTAGGGTGAGAATTGACCCAATTAAATATTAATATGAGCACTTTAGGTAAAATTATTAACAAAAAAAAGATATTTTTGAATCAAATCACGAACAACGATTTTGCTTAGTGTAAAATCATTTGTTATCCTTTTCAATTGCTTTTAAATTTATTCCTGGACATTTTTCTTTCCTCCCTTTCAACTCTGTGGTTGTTCACTTGTTTCGGGATTTAAGCGATTTGTGCAAAGTGTCAAGTGTTCTATAGTGAGTCTTGACCCAAATACATAGTAAGATGAGCATTTTAGGCCAAATTATTAACAAAAAATACATTTTTGAACTAAACTATGAACAAAATAATTTTTTATTCGATTTGTCTTAGTGTAAAATTATTTGTTATCCTTTTCCATTGCTTTTACGATTATTCATGGTTATTTTTCTTTCCTCCCTTTCAACTCTGTGATTGTCCACTTGTTTGGGAATTTAAGTGGTTTGTGCAAAGTGTTAAGTGTTCTACACCGAGAATTGACCCAATTAAATAATAATATGAGCAATTTAGGCCAAATTCTTAACAAAAAAAAAGAAAATTTTGAACCAAACTATAAACAAAATAATTTTTTATACGATTTTGCTTAGTGTAAAATTATTTGTTATCCTTTTTCATTGCTTTTTAAATTATTCATGGACATTTTTCTTTCCTACCTTTCAACTCTATGGTTGTTCACTTGTTGGAAATTTAAGTGGTTTGTGCAAAGTGTCAGGTGTTCTACAGTGAGAATTGACCCGATTAAATAATAATATAAGCATTTTGGGCCAAATTATTAACAAAAAGACATTTTAAACCAAACTATGAACATAATAAATTTTAATTAGATTTGCTTAGTGTAAAATTATTTGTTATCCTTTTCCATTGCTTTTAAAATTATTCATAGACATATTTCTTTCCTCCCTTTCAACACTATGGTTGTTCACTTGTTTGGGTATTTAAGTGGTTTGTGCAAAGTGTAAGTGTTTTACAATGAGAATTGACCCGATTAAACAATAATATATGCATTTTAGGCCAAATTATTAACAAAAAGACATTTTGAACCAAACTATAAACATAATAAATTTTGATTCGATTTTGCTTAGTGTAAAATTATTTGTTATCCTTTTTCATTGCTTTTAAAATTATTCATAGACATTTTTCTTTCCTCCCTTTCAACTATGTGGTTGTTCACTTGTTTGGGGATTTAAGTGGTTTGCGCAAATTGTCAAGTGTTCTACAGTGAGAATTGACCCAATTAAATAATAAGATGAGCATTTTAGGCAAAATTATTAACAAAAAAGACATTTTTAAACTAAGCTATGAACACAATAAAGTATTTATTCGAATTTGCTTTGTGTAAAAAATTTTGTTTTTCTTTTCCATTGCTTTTATAATTATTCATGGACATTTTTCTTTCCACTCTTTCAATTCCGTGGTTGTTAACTTGTTTGTTTAAGTGGTTTCGTACAAAATGTCAAGCATTCTACAGTGAAAATTGACCAGGAAAAGAGTTTTAATTTTTACTGCAAATAATAGTCCAGTGAAGAAGTTACAACTACAAATTGTCTTCATTTGGAGTACAATAAATTACATCTAAAGAGAGGAAAAAATAATAAATATTTAGACATGTTTCCTAAGAAGAAGTTTGGCTTTTTTTTCTTTTTTGCAATGATTTGTTTTAGTTGCACAACTTGCGAGGTAGTAATTTGTTTGGTCAAACTAAAACAATAGTAGTTGTAATTGTAATTTACTTGAAAGATTGATTTTCTTTTCTTATTAATTAAGTAGAAGTAATAATTAAAAGGGGAAAAAAGATAATAATACATTTTAACATCAAATATGGACTATGTACACTTTCAATATCATAAGCACACTTGTTTGAGTCAACTAAAAATGAAATTTGTTTTTAATTATAAAAGAATCTATTCAATGATCGATAAATGAGTGTAATCTTCTCACCATCACACATTAGTTTTGGTCGCTTTTAAAAGGACTTTTCTCAGCTATAAAAGGACACAACTATGTGACTCTCTAACACATCAATTATCAATTGAGTTATTAGAGAGAAGCATTACTCCACTATAAGTCACTGAAGTCCCTCCCTCCCCCTTCTTCCCCACCACCCCACCTCTGTTCCTTCTTTCAATGGATTGGCCTGAATTTCTAGAAAGTTCAAACCCTCAGGAGCCAACAATTGATCTATATGGTGTATCACCTCAGGATAATCATGAGGTGTCCGCACAGACAGATAGGTGGACTCCTGAGGAGAAACAAGTTTTTGAAAATGCTTTTTCTAGGTATAATAACCTAGGTTCTCAAACCTTTTTTGAATTTATTGCTTCAAAATTCCCCCATAAATCCATGGAGGAAATGAAAAACCTCTACATAAACCTCTTTAAAGAGGTTGAAATGGAGAATTCTTCGAAAAACAAAAATGTTGTTGTTGGTGATGCTGTTGATGATGATCATCAACAACATCATCAAGTGCCACAAGAAGATAATTCATCAGACAAGGAGGCCAATCTCAATGACACTCCGCCTAGAGTCGAAATCAGTCGTTCACGACGTCATCGACGGGGAATTCCATGGACTGAAGGAGAACACTCGTAATTAAATTCTATTTTTTTCATTTTCTTAAAGTTATGAATAACTTATATATAAACTACTTTTTAGCCTTTATTTTTATGCTTTCACACACATTTACAAGTTTTTTTTTGTTTTTGCATGTTAGATTTGATTTTTCTTTTTGCATGTTAGATTTGAGTTCTTGACACCTCCTTTGTGTGAAACCTTTTTTTTTCTTGAAACAAAAAAAATAATAAAAAGAAAAATATTTTTCAGCTATAATATATATATATAGAGAGAGAGTCAAAAAAAAAAAAATTCCTTCAAGAATTTTATTTGTTGTTTTGTGATTGATTTCGATTACTTCTATTGTTTGCATGTAGATATCATTAATACTCTAATTTTGATATAGGAAGAATCCAATCATCATTTTCGATGAGTCTTGAAATAAAATAAGTCAGTTACTACATCATGTAAAACTGACTTAGCTTGTTGGTGCATATAAACTTAAATTCTTTAAAATTAATCTTTTGTAATAAACTTTATTCTAATTTACTCTTTTTTTCAATAATTTTTTTTAATCACGTGGCATATATATATATATATATATATATATATATATATATATAGGTTGTTTCTCATGGGACTGAACAAATTTGGGAAAGGAGATTGGAAGAGCATCTCAAGGCACTATGTTGTTTCGAAGACACCGACTCAGGTGGCAAGTCATGCTCAAAAATACTTCTCTCGTCGTACTAGTAAGACTCCAGTGGATCGTCGTCGCCCCAGCATCAATGACATTCAAACTGTCACCCTTAATTCTAGGAGGATGACAACAACAACAACTGTGACAACAACTCCTCAGATCAATAACAACATACTTGCTTATAACAACAATTATCAAGTTGGTTCATCATCAAGGCCTTTTCACTATTCTAATTACACATTTGGTGGTCCAACTTTTGCTAACAACTCCAATGAAAATTTTGGGAGCTATCATCGAGGTGAAGCATCTGGAAGCAACTCGTTCGTTATGAAACAGAACAACAACAATCTCCATAGGCCAGTGTCACCTCGCCCTTTTCTTTCAATGTACTTTTCTTCTACTAGGGGGAATAACCCCCAAGTCTAAATAGAATTGGGCATCTATTGTGTTCTAGTTTTAGAGTAAGAAAAAGTTGGTGTTTTAGTTTTTATTAAGTCATAAAAGTGAGTAATGTATGAGTCTTTTTAATATAATGAATGAAATGTGAAATTGAAAACTTTGTTTGTTCTCACAAGTCACAAACGCAACTACAAATTGTCTTTATTTGGAGGACAAAGTGACTCTTTAGATGTCATTTATTGTCCTCCAAATAAAGACAATTCGTAGTTATAAATTATTTAATTAAGTAGATAATTTAAGAAATTAAATAAACTTTGACTGAAATCCAAATATATGCTACATATCAAAATTATCATTTAAATTATCATTTTAAATATGTGGGATCGGAGTTTTACGTGTTGTTTTACTTTGCCTCTCCTTATAAAAGTATATATTTTTATATCCAGTAGGTCTCAATAAATCATGTTACTCAAGACAAGACGGAGGTAATAAGATTAA
This sequence comes from Solanum acaule, assembly GCA_036250505.1. Taxonomy (NCBI): domain Eukaryota; kingdom Viridiplantae; phylum Streptophyta; class Magnoliopsida; order Solanales; family Solanaceae; genus Solanum; species Solanum acaule. The sequence continues at coordinate 6,508 of JAJOOR010037523.1, read as the reverse complement.
AATAGTTTTTAAAAATATAAATATGTTATTCTTTTTAAGATAGATTAAAAAGAAAAGTTGTGCCACAAAAAACTTGACAAAAGAAGTACTTAATATTACTCCCAGTGTCACTTTTTACTTGTGTTTTTTTCTCATAAATATTTTTAGCAATTTGAGTATAACTAATTAATTTCGAATAAAAAGGAACATAAGAGTTACTATACCTATTTACTAAATAAAGGGTCCCGGTATCTCAGTTATAAGATCCCAACCTTCAACAAATAATTTAAGCACATGAACATCTCATAACTCTACTTGAGATTATAAAAAGTTAAAAATATTTTTTAATATTATGGATAGGTAAAAAAATATTGAATTGGTCGTATTCTATTCAATTTAAGTATTAGTATACATGTTAATGGATAGAACTAAACCCAAATATTAATCAAAATTGATGTATGTAGACGATCTCTAATTGATTCGATAAATACTTCATATACAAGTAAATAAATAGAGATAATCACAATATATATATAGTATACATTTTGTATATTTAATCAAACGTCAGGCGCCAATAACTAAGTTTGGCCAACATGTCAAAGTAAAAGAAGCCCATAAATAAATACCGGCAAGATAAATAAATAAATAAAATTTTCAAATTTCATTTTACATGAATATGAACTTAATTCATACACAAAGAACTTACCTTGAACATATATACATTTTTTTGGGTATTTATTTATATATGATAATAATTTAGTAAATCAAGATTAGATTTCTCTATTATAAACATGAAGTGTCAAAAGAATGTCGTGAGCCATGTCGGAACAATGAGTATTGATTACCAAAATTGTTTTGAATAGATACATTAAATTTAAAACATATCGAAGTCTTTCAAAAAAAATCTATGAATTAATACACATCGAAAAATTTAAAATCCTCGATTTTTTTTTATAATCTTGAAATGTCAAAAAAATGTTGTCATTCATGATATAGTAGTAAGTATTAATAACTATAATCGTTTTGATTGGACATATCAAGTTTGGGGCAAAGAGAAATTGATTCCATCAAGAATTTTATTTATTACTTTGTAATTGATTTCAATTACCTCTATTGTCTGCACGCAGATATCATTAATACTCTAATTTTGATATAGAGAAAATTCAATCATCATTTTCGATGAATCTTGAAACAAAATAAGTCACCTTCCCTACTACAACATGAAAAATTGACTTAGCCAAAATAAATATTTTTTTCGTCAAGAATTTTATTTGTTGTTTTGTGATAGATTTCAGTTACTTCTATTGTCTGCATGTAGATCTCATAATACTCTAATTTTGATATAGCGAAAGTTCAGTCGTCATTGTCCATGAATCTTGAAATAAAATAAGTCACCTCCCCCCACTACAACATGTAAAACTGACTTAGCCAAAATAAATATTTTTTCGTCAAGAATATTGTTTGTTGTTTTGTGATAGATTTCAGTTACTTCTATTGTATGCATGTAGATATCATTAATACTCTAATGATATAGAGAAAATTCAATTGTCTTATTCGATGAATCTTGTAACAAAATAAGTCACCTCCTCCCCTACTGCAACAAGTAAAATTGACTTAGCCAAAATAAATATTTTTTCCGTCAAAATTTTTATTTGTTGTTTTGTGATAGATTTCAGTTACTTCTATTGTTTGCATGTAGATCTCATAATACTCTAATTTTGATATAGTGAAAGTCCAATCGTCATTGTCGATGAATCTTGAAATAAAATAAGTCACCTCTCCCACTACAACATGGAAAATTGACTTAGCCAAAATAAATATTTTTTTCGTCAAGAATTTTGTTTGTTGTTTGTGATAGATTTCTGTTACTTCTATTGTCTGCATGTAGATATCATTAATACTCTAATTTTGATATAGTGAAAATTCAATTGTCATTTTCGATAAATCTTGAAACAAAATAAGTCACCTCCGCTACTACATGTAAAATGACTTAGCCAAAATAAAAAAAATCCGTCATGAATTTTATTTGTTGTTTTGTGATAGATTTCAGTTACTTCTACTGTCTGCATGTAGACATTATTAATACTCTAATTTTGATATAGCAAAAGTCAATCGTTATTTGTGATAAATCTTGAAATAAACAAGTCACCTACTACAACATGTAAAACTGGCTTAGCTTGTTGGTACATATAAACATAAATTCTTTAAAATTAATCTTTTGTTATAAACTTTATTCCAATTTACTCTTCTTTTTAATAATTTTTTTAATCACATGACATGATATACTTCCTTCTCTTACGTCCCTAGACCATGACTGAACAAATTTGGGAAAGGAGATTGGAAGAGCATCTCAAGACACTATGTTGTTCTGAAGACACCAACTCCGGTGGCCAGTCATGTTCAGAAGTACTTCTCTCATCATATTAATAAGACTTGAGCAAATCGTCGTCACCTCAGCATCAATGACATTCAAACTGTCACCTTTAATTCTAGGAGGACGACGACAACAACTGTGTCAACTACTCTTCATATCAATTATCATTTTAAATAAATATATTATTTTCTTAAAGATAGATTAAAAAGAAAAGTTGTCACACAAAAACATGACAAAAGAAGTACTTAATATGACTCCCAATGTTACTTTTTACCTATGTTCCTATCATAAATATTTTTAGCAATTTGTGTAGAACTAATGTATTTCAAAAGCACTTTTTTTTAATAGTAAAGCAATTTTTTGTTTTTGATCAATGTTCCACAAGTGCTTTTGGAGAGAAGCTTAATCGTTTAGCTTCTGTTATTACTTACTTTTTTTTTTTTTTTACTATAGATCAATTATAATATCCCAACCTTCAAAAAATAATTTAAACACACGAACATCTCATAACTCTACTTGAGATTATAAAAAATTAAAAATATATTTTTACTTTGGATATGTATTGAATTGGTCGTATTCTATTTAAATCAAGTTTTAGTATACATGTTAATGGATAGAACTAAAACTAGATATTGATCAGAATTGATGTAGGTAGACGATCTTTAATTGATTTAATAAATACTTCATATACAAGTAAATAAATAAATAAAGAGATAATTACATTTTAACGCTTTTGATTGATCTAATTTATAGATATCCAATGTATATATATATATCAAATGTATACATTTTGTATATTTAATCTAACGCCAGTAATTAAGTTTGGCCGACGGATCAAAGTAAAAGAAGCCCATAAATAAATATCAACAAAATAACTAAATAAATAAATAAAATTTTCAAATTCCATTTTCTTGAATATGAACTTTAACTCATACACAAAGAACTTACCTTGAACATATATATGCTTACGCGGTGTAGACTGCACCTATCAATTTGATCAGAGAATTCGAGTCAGTTTTATTCAATAAATTACATCATACACAAAGAACTTATCTTAATATGTATGGGTAATATACACAAACTTCACTAGTTTAGGAGCTAATTACATAGATATACGTTAGTTTTCAATATTACGAATCTTATCAGATTTTGATGCATCCAGATATGTTTAGATTAATGTATCTCAGGATACATAAGGTCAAAATTAGGTGTAATTTTGTTCTAGATACACCATTTCCAAGTGGATTCACGTATATCTTGCTCACATGATTTAGATAAATCTAGCTTGTCTCCCTCCCATCTCGCGTCGCCACTCTCCTATCTCGCTCGCGTATTTGGTATCCCAAATACTCTATTACATGGGAATCACATCAGATACATGTATCTAAGATACATAGACAAATCTCACTCACCTCCCTCCTATTCTCGCTCGCCTCTCTCCCTATTTCAATGTATCTAGTAGCAAAAAATATGTATCTAGATGTACATGACTTGAAATCTGGATGAAATTATTAATTAGTGAGATGAAATTTAATTATTTCAAACCATAGAAAGATTAGTAAATATAATAGAAATATTTACGTAATTAATTAGTTTCTCCAATATTTAATTTTTTTTTGTCGGTATTTGTTTTATATAATTTTGCGAATCAATTAGAGATTGTCTACACTTATAAACTTTGACCATAGTATATGAGCTAGTTTTTGTAAATATGATAGAAATATTTATACAATTAGGTAGTTTTTCAATATTTTTTTGTCGATATTTGTGTATATATAATTTAGCGAATCAATTAGAGATCGTCTACACTTGTAAACTTTGACCATAGTATATGAGCTAGTTTTATTCAATAACATTCCAAAATTTAAATTGGAAATAATATATTCAATTCAATATTTTTATTCCCCGTCCATAGTAGAAAATGAAAAATATGAATTTTCATAGTTCTCTTTCTTTAGTCCCTTCATACTCCCTATTAACTCGAAGAGCATCTCTATTTGAAATAAAACATTCAATAAAAGGCAATGAGTGTAATCTTTCACCAAGTAATTTTTGGTCCTTTAAATGAATTTTCTCAACTATAAAAGAACACAATTTTCAGTAAATTAATATTTTAAAGGTGAATTGAAAAAAAACATACGCTCAATAGCATTTCAGTATAATAACATGATTTTCTTTTAAAAAAATTATATTATATTGTATCTCTCTATAACAACAATTACATTCATTATAGCAGTAAATTATTCGTAGAATTCCTTCTATAATAATCATAGTCAAATTTTGTGAAATAATATTTTATAAAAAAATATATTATGTATAAAATTATACATTAAAATATTTATATACTCATCATAGACGTCATGTATATAGTAAATCTCAAGTAAGAATATTTAAATGATCATGTTATAGTCACAACTTCACAAGGAAGGACTTATTCATACTCTTTCTATTTTTTTTTTATTTTGGCTAAATTAATTAACCAATACATTCTTTCTTCTGGAACTCAATGCCCCTTTTCCTTCTGATTTTCCTGTGAGAACTATGTTTCCAACTTTCCAATTTTCTGCAGGAAACAAAAACGGGCACCACTACACCTCAAGGTAATAACATCATTCGCTCTATCATAGGCATTTCTGTTTTAGTGGAAGACTCCTCAACTATTACTGTCTATGAAGCCTCTAGATACTATGATAGATGTCGGGATAAGACTCACGACATCTTAACAAAACTGAAATATAAATGTGGAACCCTTCGAAAAGCAAGGGGCTCACCAAAGCTAACTGGAATGCAAATGGTATCAACGGAGCTCCTGTTAATGACCCTAAACACCTGTATCTGCATCATAAAAATATGCAGGTCAAATGACATCAGTACATTGAATGTACGGGCCTGTAAGGGGAAAACTGAAAGCAATAGTTAACTTAACTGAAAAGGCTGGAAGAAATACTCACCTCAACTCAATACAAAGCAACAATGATAGATGCAATATTTAAAACATTATAAAACAGGAGATAAAACTCAATGATGTAAAAAAATTACAATAACATACTCTTTACTCTTATTTGGGAGATTCTCTAACCGACAACCATCACTAAGAGCAATGTGATGATATAGCTTCTCGCCCACGCTGCCAGAACTGTCATAAACCTTGACGGGGTATAGAACACCTCAACTAAGTGGATCCACTAAGATATGCTTCAAATCAATAAGGATTCATCTAAAAAGTACGATCATTTACCCATGTTATTGGCTACATGATTTATGAGGAATGTGAGTTATCTGAACTCATCCTCATATCGGTTCTCCTATTTTTAAGTGCTTATTTAAGTTGGTTTTGTGTTCATATGTGTTTCAAAGTTCATTGTTGCTTCTTACTTGGTAAGTTTTTAATTCATTTATGTTTTTTTTTAAATACTGATAGAGCATAAATTGAAACTCCATTAAATTAATTATATATCTTCTTTTTTTGAAAAAAGTATTAATTAATTATATATCACAAAACTCAAATGTTAGTAGTTCATTTGGTTGACTATCTGAATTCCCAACTTAGGGTAATGGTTCAATTCTCACATTGTAATCCCCTCCCCATTTCCTTTTCCCCCAATTTTTTTCTTAAAAAAACTCTGTCCAGATTTTTTTTTTCTAATCATGTGGTATGTATATATAGGTTATTTCTCATCGGGCTATACACTCTTGGAAAAGGAAATTGGAAGGATATCTCGAAGGAGTATGCTATTTCAAAAACAACGAGACAAGTGGGTAGTCATGCGCAAAAGTTCTTTTCTCGCATGAACTGTAAAACTCCAGTAGAACTTCGTCACGCTAGCATAAATGATATTCGAACTATCACATCTAACCCTATGACACCAATAATTGTGCCCATGGATCATCATGTCAATAGTGACATACCTACTTATATTAACAACCATCAAATTGCCTCTTTCTTACAGCCTGAATCTTACCCTTACACCTTTGGTGTACCATATCTAAACAACAATCCCAACAACCAGGTTGAAACATATGACAACAATTCGTTAGTTATGGACCAAAACCCCAATGGCCACAATTTTGAGATACTTAACCATGTTGAAGCATATGACAACAACTCGTTCGTTATGGACCAGAACCCAAATGGCAACAATTTTGAGATACTCA
>JAJOOR010037522.1:0-13973 GCA_036250505.1 Solanum acaule | reverse complement strand
CACTTTTGGGACTTGTACTCATTTTGTTAGTAGCTCTGTACTAGTGACTTCCAGGTTCTGGGAGGGATCTTTATTTGTATATATGTTTTTGGTTTGCTCCCGCCTGTTTTTATTGTTATTTGTCTACTCTTGTTTAGTTTCTACCCTCAGACCCATTACTTGTTGTTCCGGATTACGGGTTGGCTTACCTACTGGTGGGTTATAGTAGGTGCCATCATGACTTGAGAAATCGGGTCGTGACAGAAACACACTTCAATTAGGCGCGTCAATGGTAAAAATAAAGGCCCCCAACGGTAAAAAAACGCTTAAATGACACTTCTCCCCTTAATGAATCTCTTTCTCATATATATATTTATAATATATATATATATATATACCTTTATTTCCCTTTTTTAAATCAATATCCCACTTTAGTCTCTTCTTTCTAATTTCTTCAACAGTTTTTGCCATTTTCCTCTCTTTCTTCACAATTTTCTGCTCATTGAAATGGCATCAAAATTTTTTTTGTCATTGTGGAAAAAGAGCTTTAATGAAGATTTCTTGGTCCGTAAACAACGCGAGCAACATCGACAAATCAAAAGGTGAAGCAAACACTGCCATGTCATAGACAACTATGAACGTAATCAAGATGGAAGAATTACGTCAAGCTTTAATTTACAAAACAAATACACCATTAAGTACATATCAAGTGCAATAATGTTGGATACATATTAGGTGTACATGTCTCTAATTAAGAGTTCGTGTATCTAAGCTAAGATTATATGTATCTATGAGAAAAAAATTCAGATGCTAAAAAAAGAATGAATAATTTTGAAATTTTTTACTTTTATTCTTGGATTAATGATATGAAAAATATTGATCTATCATCGTGATTTGTTCCTAAATTTGTGTGTTTTAGTTACATTCCATATTTAGAACACATAATTATATGTATATGCATACTATGTATTCGAGATACATGTTTTGAATATGCATAATACATAAACAGGACCCTTAACTTGTCATCAATTGACAACTATGACCTTAAACTTTGCCAGTGCACAAGTAGGCACTTCAACTATTCAAAAATTTAACAATTAAACACTCTAATCCTACATGGAAAATTGTGTGAAACACACTTCAATTAGGCGCGTCAATGGTAAAAATAAAGGCCCCCAAAGGTAAAAAAACGCTTAAATGACACTTCTCCCCTTAATGAATCTCTTTCTCATATATATTTATATAATATATATATATATACCTTTATATCCATTTTTTAAATCAAAATCCCACTTTATTCTCTTCTTTCTAATTTCTTCAACAGTTTTTGTCATTTTCCTCTCTTTCTTCACAATTTTCTATTCATTGAAATGTCATCAAAAAAAATTTGTCATTGTGGAAAAAGTGCTTTAATGAAGATTTCTTGGTCCGTAAACAACGCGAGCAACATCGACAAATCAAAAGGTGAAGCAAACACTGCCATGTCATGACCAACTATGAACGTAATCAAGATGGAAGAATTACGCCAAGCTTTAATTAACAAAACAAATACACCATTAAGTACATATCAAGTGCAACAATGTTGGATACATATTAGGTGTACATGACTCTAATTAAGAGTTCGTGTATTTGAGTTAAGATTATATGCATGAGAAAAAATTTCAAATGCTAAAAAAGAATGAATAATTTTGAAAATTTTTATTTTTATTCTTGGATTAATAATATGAGAGATACTGATCTACCGTCGTGATTTATTCCTAAATTTGTGTGTTTTAGTTACATTCCATATTTAGAACACATAATTATATGGATATGCATACTATGTATTCGAGATACATGTTTTGAATAGACATAATACATAAATTAACTTGGCATCAATTGGCAACTATGACCTTAAACTTTGCCAGTGCACAAGTAGGCACTTCAACTATCCAATAATTTAACAATTAGACACTCTAATCCTACATGGCAAAGTGCGTGAAACACACTTCAATTAGGTGCGTCAATGATAAAAATAAAGGCCCCCAACAGTAAAAAAACGTGTAAATGACACTTCTCCCCTTAATGAATCTCTTTCTCATTTATATATTTATATAATATATATATACCTTTATTTCCATTTTTAAAATCAAAATCCCACTTTATTCTCTTCTTTCTAATTTCTTCAACAGTTTTTGCCATTTTCCTCTCTTTCTTCCCAATTTTCTGCCCAATTTTCTGCACATTGAAATGGCATAAAAATTTTTTTGTCATTGTGGAAAAAGAGTTTTAATGAAGATTTCTTGGTCCGTAAATAACCCAGGTTGCTGGTTTCTTGAATGTGAAGATGGTCGGGTAAGGTTTCATTTTAGATGACCTTTTTTTGTTTAAATTCTAGCATTCAAGATACAATTTTATGATTATTTTGTTGCTTCTTAAACAGGATGGATGCAAGTTTGTCAAGTGGTGCGAAATTGATTATAACGAACAAGCTAGAACTGTTATTTCGGATTACAAAAAAGGATAAGACAACATGATGAAGAAAAAGAAAAAATTAGGAGAAAATATCGAGTTTTATTGATTGTTGTGATCCTATCTTGGATTTATAGAGAGTTCTTTATGTAGTGATTGTTACGTATATTGATTTTGGGTACTTTGGTTGGTTGCAGGAGTCATTTTGGGATCATAATGTAGTTTTCTTTGGGTTGATAATGGCCTAGTGTAAAGAAGTTTTTAAGTAAATGGTAATGAAAGATTGTAAATTAGTTGTTGAATAATTGTATGTTGGCTCTGCAAACGTATCTTCATACTCTAAAATATTTGTAGACATAACTTCTACTGCTAATTGACAATTTTTGGATGTAATTGGAGAAGAAAAAACACTAACGAAAACAAAAGAACTATATTGGCACAGGGACGTGTAATAAAGGTGCTACGATATTCTTCAAAAGCTAGTATAATTGGCAAAACAATTGGCTCTGGAAGATGTTTATGTGGAGCACAAAAGCAACACTAATGTACAATTGGCAAAACTCATGTTTCTTACTTCAATGCTACTGTAACCTACAGATAATAGAGCAACTTGTATGCTTTTTATTTTAACAACAGTAATTAAAAGAGCAAAATCTTATAATATAACAACATCTCCGCTCCGTGGAGAATGATCGCACTGGAAGCAGCAAAATAGCAGCTCACCCATATATTACTTCGATCAGTAAAATAGCTCGCATCCACATACTACATCAATAAAATAGCTAATACCCATATGAAGCTATATCTAATAAAACAACTCAAACTCACATAATATGTACTAAACATTAATAAGGTTTTCCATAACAAACACCAAAAAGCTTTATAAAATATCAACTTAACCTCCATAAAACATGATTCATAGCCATATATAATAACCATAAAAGAGTTGTCTAAAGGCAAATATACATCAAAATATCCAAAAGTACATCAAAATGATCAAAAGTGGAATAATTTAAAGGTAAATCTAAATGCCACTAGCACTATTTTACTTAAATTATGCCTTTAGAAAATATATATCAAAATAAGCAAAAACGGAGTTGTCCAAAGTGAAACCATATCACTAGCATAATTGAACTCTCATGGTACCCATTTAGATTTAATTTGAAATTTTTCTCGTTGTTACATTTGTTGAAGTTGATTTCCCATCATAGCTTATTTTCCTTTCCATTTCAAACCAGGTAGCCTGAATTCAAGATATGCTTCCTTTAATGTTGTCCCACTTGAGATAACTCTTTCACTTGATCTCCCGAGCTATATAATTCATATACATTAGGTTATCTATACATTACTCTTTATATATAAATAAAGATGAAAAAAAAAGCAAGTTAAGAACACACATACATTAATGACTTGTCTTCCAGATTGTATATTTGTGTAAACACCAAATTCAACATCTCTTGTTCTCTTCCTTCCAAATGAATCCAAATGAAGAAGATGCCCTTGTAGAAGAACTATTTGTCTTCTTTTTTCTTCCTTCAACTCTTGAAGTTTCTGGACATAAAGAAGTGGAATGTTGAGTGCTAGACTGACTTGCTGGTGGTTGTGAGGGCTGTTGATGAGGCTGTTGAGAAGACTGCTGATAGGGCTATTGAAAAGATTGTTGATGAGGCTGTTGAGAGGGCTATACAATAAGAAAAAGATTTAGAAGTCTAAAAATGATTAAGTAGAAAAGAAATATCAAATACAATACTTACCACTGATTTACAGGTCCTTTTATTATGCCCAACGTGGTGGCATTTGGAACATGTCATTTTTACTTAATTTTTTTATGCTTTCCCTCATTTTTTTTCTTGGTTCATTTTTATCTTTTTTTCTACATCTGCCTGGTCTTCTAGGCATTGGCTTGACTTCAAGGGGATCTATTTGTGGGTTGTTGATTTCCGGTCACATTTTCATATTGGTTTTCGGCCACCTCCAAAATGCTTTTCTCCTTGCTTCACCTCTCCAAATCTTTTGCCAATTTGCCCTAATGTGTCTTGCACACATTCTCCTTTTAGCATTAGGAAGCAACCCATCAACAGCTGAATCAAGACCCTAGAAAATAAAATAAATAGATGAAGTAACATTAAACACCAAAGTAATAAGGATATAAAAGCAGCACCTTTAAGTTCAAACTTAAAGGAAACACATATATGCCTCAACTTTCAAAGTAAATAGACATGATAGAGGATGTTACATCATATAGCTTAAGTCCAATTTTAACAAGAAATAACGCAGACAATTTAAAAAGCTGGCAAAAATCAGCTTTTTTTTTCAAACGATAAAAAAAAAGATTAAAAGAAGAAAAAGACAACAAAACCTCTCCATAACTTTAAGCAATAAGGATATAAAAGACATACCTTATTTTTCTATACTACAATATCACATATGCCTCAACTGATTCAAAATTATAAATTGTATGTCACACCCCGAGCCTACACCCTGGACGTGGCCGGCACTCGAAGACCATTGTTGGCCTCAAGCGAACCCTTGGCCTGGCTTACTGACTCGGCGGAAGACTATATGCAATAAGAAAGGCATTCGAATGCTAAACAACTTAACTGCCTCAAACTGAACACATAATGTTTTGAAAATAAACATTTAACTTAGCCAAAATGGCAACTCACATCTGAACATATGAAAATGGTAATATAAAGACAACTGAACTACTAACTGACTGACTGTCTATGAAGCCTCTAAAACAACTGAGATGGATGTTGGGACAGACCCCACAACATCCTAATGAGCTAAACTAGAGCTGAAATGAAAATGGGTCCTCCGGAATGCAAGGAGGCTCACCAACTGACTCTGAACTGCTCACTGGATCAACGGTGCGTCAAAATGCCGATCCTAGCTACATGTGTCTGCATCATAATACGATGCAGGCCAACTGGCATCAGTACATTGAATGTACGAGTATGCGAGTTGGAATGCTAAAGTAACATAGGCTTGAAAGAGATAATGAAAAAAACACTTACCTTGGCTCTTCTCAACTCTTGAATACTTAAATAAACTCATTTCATTATAAAGCAGTTTAAAACAAGTGCAATATAAAGAAAAACTGTTGAAAATATGCTGTCAATTCATAATTATAATATCATAAAAAGACAAACCATGCTCCCTCTCAAAGTCTACTTGTACAATGCATGAATGAAGTCCCATACCCCCATTCACACTAAGCAAAACCCCTTGAGGAACCATGCTACTACTGCTGTGGGAGTTTCTCTAACTGACAACCATCACTTAAGAACTATAGTGATGATACAATGTTTTACCTCACGCTGTCGAGGCCCATCCTATACCTTGCTGTGATATAGGAAGCTAACTCACTAAGTGGATCCACTAGTCTACTGTGAAAAGGATTCATCTAAAAAGTATGACCCTTTTCTACCCATGATGACTACATGGTTTATGGAGACTTGAGTTAATATGAACTCACATCCCCATATCGGTGCTCAATACTACTCACAAAAATATATTTAGTTCTTTATGTTTAAAAACATACTTCTTCTTTGATTTGAGATTAGTGCTAAAAAACTTAGCTCAAAGGCTATCTTGGAAATCTCAGTTTCCCTGCTTGCTTCATTTAGAAAGCTATTTCTCTTTTCTGAAAACTAGCCTGAAGGCTCTTTGAAAATCTCAGTTTCCGTTCTTAGTTAAATATGAAAACCTTTTAAACTCTTTGGGAATACATACTCCCCATATACATTTTTTTTTTTTGAAGAAATGAACTTCAAACCTTTACTATTTACTCTTTACTGAACTTGATCTTTAAGTCTTAAAACAAAGTTAAAAGCATTTGCAAAAGACTTCTTCAAAAGACTCTAAGAACTTCCTAGACTTGGCTCTTGACTTTCCTTGAATTTGAATTTATGGATTCAAGGTTATGATTTATGTTTCTGGATGATTTCTAGATGTTTAGAAGTCATTTAGAGTAGTTAGAATCAATGGAAAGTGTAAATACACTTTAGAATAACTTAAACGGACTGAATGACGAAAACTGGGTGAAAAACGACGATTTGGGCGCATCCGGGGCGCGCCGCGCCAGCCCCAACCTTTCAGATGCTCCATTCTGGCACACTGCTGGCGCGCTGCCCCAGCCCCTCGGGCGTATCTAGGGCACATCACGCCAGCCTCCCTTTAGGCAAAGTTCTAACGAACTTTTGCTCTCATTTTCTGATCCTAAATCATTTTAATCCGATTTTTTTTTTCAATTTCACTTTAGATTTAAGTACCCAAATCATATACACAAGGATCTAACTCAAGGAACTCAAGAACTAACAACTTAGTCATCAAGAACACTTAAAACTCAACTCATGTTCAAGAACAAAAGTAATTCAAGATCCACATTCAATCTTTTTTAGATGAAATCGCTGAATCAAACATGCTTGGCACGTGGGTGAACGAACCCAACGTTGAGATAGACTCACATACCTTAATTGATTGAATCCTCGGCGAAATTCGCAAGCAATTCCTTACGACGACGACGAATCTAGCTTTTTCCTCCTTTCTCTTTTCTTGCGTTCTTCCTCCAAAACCCTAACCCTTTTTTTTCTAAAAGCGTAAACTGAATCCTATCAGTTTAGACCCTTAAAATTATTACTAAAATGAATTAAAATAAAAGGGTAAGGAAAAGACCAAACTACCCTTTAAAAATTCGGACAGAACTTTCCTCATTCCAACAGCCCAACTTCTAAAGGGCATAACTCACTCATACGAACTCGAAATCGCGCAAACTCGGCGGCGTTGGAAAGATCCTTCCAAGAGATTTGCAACCATATTTGGAATTACACCTAACTGGGCTAGGAATTATGGCCGTTTGAAGTTGACCAAAACTCAACTTTTCCTAACTTAAACAAATTTCCAGATTTTTAATTCTTTCCAAAAATGACTATTTCCAATTATAAGCTTCTTCCTAGTTATTTCAAATTTCGAGAGGTTACATTGTAAATAAAAGATAAAAACAAGTATAAAGAAGAAGGCAGAAACAACTTATATAAACAGTTTAAAATAATATCTTTTGCATGTCAGACATGATTGTTATGGCATTTCCATCACCAAGTTTCAAATCTTGAATGAGATAGCTCAAGAACCAACTCCAAGAGTGTTTAGTTTCTTGGTCAACCACTGCCTACGCTATTGGATACATTTGTTGGTTTCCATTTTTTCCAACAACCACTAACAATTCTCCTTTACAAGCATCCTTCAAAAAACATCCATCCAATCCTATAATCTTCTTACAACCTTCAAGCCATCCATTATTCAATGTCCCAAAGCAAACATAGAAATATTTGAACAAGTATTTTTCGAGGACTATTTCATTATCAGTTATCACCCAATAAGAAGTCCTAGGATTCATACTCTTAATCATATCAGCATAGTTTAACAACTTTGAAAACTCAACCTTCCAATCACCCAAGAACTTGTTGATAACATTCATCTTTGCCCTGTAACATATTGATCTTCCCACTTTTAAACCCCACTTATTTCTTATTATCTCTTGAAGCTTATGAACTCTAATATCAGGTTGGGATATTATTCTTTCCCTCATCTTTCTTTCCACATATTTGGCTAAGCATAATCTGTTCATGTTCTTTGTAAGACATTTATGAACAGGATAATAGTTCTTCACAGAAAAGTTTCTTGTATCTTTATCCAAGCTAGCAAAGATTTACCAGTTACATTTTCCTACACATCTTACCCTAACTCTATGAGGTTCATTGGGTTTAATTTTTAATTGAACCTTATGTCGAATACCATAATCAGCAATAGCTTTTCTAAACTCATCCTCACTCTCAAATATCATACCCAATTCAAAGAAAGAAATGGAACAAGAATTATCATACCTCAATTTTTTGCTTTTTCTTCTTGAAGATAAATCAACACCTGGTTTTGCTAAAACATCTAGCACTTCATTGCTATCTTCACTTGGTTCATCTGATGAACCAATGAACTCTTCATTACCTCTTAATCTACCAATATACTTGGCTGCCTTATTCTTGAAAATATCCTCAAATCCCTTATCTCTGCCAGCTTCTCTAAGCTCAACCTTTTGATTCTTGAAAGATTTTTTAATTCTCTCTTTTTTGACTTTGCAGCTTCTTTCCTCTTTTCTTGTCTCAGATTTTCTCTAAAGGCTCTCAATTCTTCATCAACTTCACTATCATCCTCATCCGGAACCCCATCTAAATCTTCCTCTTCAAAGTCAAGAGAGACACTATTTTCTTCCTTATTATCATCACCAGCTCCCTCGTTTAAGGTCCCATTTATACCATCCTCAGGATGTGAAGCTCTAGAGGAATCCCCCAATTCTTGAATATTTTTTTCACCAGAAAATAATCCCAAGACAGTGCTAGTAGTGGGGCCCCCTTCTTCAACAATCACGTGCTTCAGATACAAATTGAAATAGGACCCACTCCACAATTCTTTAACACAATTGTATAGTTGGCTGTCACTTTCTAACTTCACAAATTTATGGGTAGTAGGGTCTTCAACATAAAAAGCTTCAATTTCATCATACCCAACATCTTTTGCATAAGATTTCATTTCGGTAAAAAAGAAGTGGTCCTTGTCTATGCTAAATATAATATTTTTCAATTTCGAAACATATTGACCATTATAAAAGCTACCTTCATAGTGAAAAAACAGCGATAATGTGACCCATATGTTCAATACTGTGAAAAAAAGAGTAAATTTATAGTTGTGGTAAAAAAATCATAATTTTTATATAAGATTATCAAAAACGAAATTTCAAAAAGGGAAATTAAACATACCTTGACTAAATTGAGGAAGAAGAATAGATAGACATCCAACTACGTGAAATTTCAGCACAATTCTTGAACAATTTTACCTTTGATTCGAAGGATGAAATGTAGGAACTTAGGGTTAGGGTTTTGTAGAGAAGAAAGAGGAAAATGTTGTTCTATGTTCTAGGCATAGGGTCACAGTTGTTAATTGATATTTATTTTATTTTTATTTTTATTTTCTTAATTGAAAAATCGACGTGTATTTATTTTAATTAGTTGGCAGCCATGTAGAAGCATTTGTATATCACGCACTTTGCCTGCAATATACGAGTGTTTAATTGTTTAAATTTGTGATAGTTAAAGTGCCTACTTGTGCATTGACAAAGTTTAGGGTCATAGTTGTTAATTGATGCCAAGTTAAAGGTCTTATTTATGTATTATGCCTTTTTGAATATAATGTATGCAATTGACACTTGATACATCAAATTAATACTAGATACATACAAAAGATGCATGAAATTAAAATTAGATACATGAAATTAATATTAGATCATATAAATAGATACTTGAAATTAATACTAGACACATATAATAAATACACTAAATTAATACTATATACTTCTATGATGCATATGAATGTGCTTGTATGATACTCATGTATCTAAGTGTTGGGTTTGTTGTATACATCATATATTTATAATAGATACATCAAATTAATGAATTTATTATTTTAAGAGTAATAAAATAAAATTAATCAAATTGCATGATCAAGATATACATGTTTTGTCTTTTATTAATAATATTAATGAATTTATTATTTCAAATAATAATAAAATGTAATTAATTAAACATAGATACACTCCTTGATTTCCGCATTATATTAAGGGATTTGAATTTAAATTTCCAGAATTAATTGTTCATTCGGTAGATACATGTATCTCACGGATTCAAACTCATGTATCATAAGCATGAAATATGGTAGAAGAAGTAATATTTGAAACTATCGGGAATGTTAGTAATTAGAACCTAAACTAGTGGAATTTATGTAGTTTGCCATATTATCTACGTATTACATATCTTTAATTTTTGAAAAAAAGGTAGAATCTCTTTAATCAATGAATTGATTTTGAAATTTTATCAATTAATAGAGGTAAAATAGTAAACTATTATTATTTTCTTAATAGATGTGCCAAATAAAAAATGAACAAGTAAATAAGTAAAATGATATTTTAAACACCCTTTAAATAACAGAAGTTCTGAACTTAATGGTTGCTGGCACTTGGCCAAAGATGAGGCCCAAGGAACAGGTTGTGCGCAAGTTCGATTACCTAGAGCTCTTAAAATTTTAAGGAAAAAAAAAGTTTAGTAGCCAACTATATTTTTAATCGATTTGACTTATATTTTCTTTTCTTTTCTTTTCATTAAATTGTTAAATAAAATTTAAAAGTAATTATTTAATTTAAAGTTAATAAGAAAAATCAATTTCTTTATTCTATAAAGCTACTAAAAGTAAAAGAAAACCCCATATAGAATTTCTTTTAATAAAACTCGTTGGATTCTACTCTTTATTTTTCATGCCTCGGTGAAACTTTTAAGTATAAACATGAATTCATTCTAAACTGAATTTTCTCTTCTTCTTCTTTTCCGTTCACCTCCTATTATAAACATGAACAATCTAAATATTATACAATTTGATTTTAAAAATTTTAGTATACATTTTAATTAAAAATAATAATTATTTATGTTACTTAGTTTGATTTACAAAATTTTAATGCACCCATTCGTTAATATTTTTTTAACTAAGCGATTCTTGGACATTCTTCATGAAACTTTTTGCTCCGCCTACTATCAAGAACAATCTCATATTACTAGTCCACCAAAATG
Source organism: Solanum acaule (assembly GCA_036250505.1). NCBI lineage: Eukaryota > Viridiplantae > Streptophyta > Magnoliopsida > Solanales > Solanaceae > Solanum > Solanum acaule. The sequence continues at coordinate 2,874 of JAJOOR010037522.1, read as the reverse complement.
GTTGTCTGAAGAGAATAAAGTAATTCTTGACTCAAGACAAAAACAATTTAAACAAAAGAATGCAATGAAAGTATAAGAGACAATAGAAAGTAAGAGTGACAAATTTAGAGGCAAAAAATGGGGCATCGGAACCGTGGTCTTTTCGTAAAACTAAATATTTTATGTGTATATTTTCTAAATTGTATGATATTATATATTGACACCCGTACTATAAGAAGTCTAACTGGCCCACATTGTTAAATGTTGAACTTTTGACCTTTGAGGAATAAGGATTAATTTCCACTTACTACATTTTTTTAGTGCACCCATGTTCAAATCTGTTAAAATTTGTAAAATATTGTATAGACATTTTAAATATGGGTAGAGTATATATTTAAATAAATTAAATATGGTAAAGTATATATTTAGACATTATAGGTATTTTATTTCCTTTTGCTTCTTAACTTCTTGTGTATAAATATGGTTGTAGTCTCTTTTATTCAACGATGAATAGAATTATTAATTCTCCAGATTTTCTTGTGTTTCCAGAGGCATCCAGTGATCCTTGTTGGCAGCAAGCTATGAAAGAAGAGTTGCAGGCCTTTGAAAAAAACTCATACTTGGGACTTAGTTGACCCTCCTTTTGATAAAACTCTTGTTGATTGCAAATGGATCTATAAGATTAAGACACGATCTGATGGCTCTATTGAAAGATACAAGGCTCGAATAGTTGCTCGAGGATTCACCCAAGAGTATGGAATTGATTATTAGGAGACCTTTGCTCCAGTAGCACGTGTTACCTCTGTCCGTGCCCTTCTTTCTATTGCAACAGCTAAACGGTGGGGACTTTCTCAAATGGATGTTAAAAATGCTTTTTTTATGGAGATTTGGAGGAGGAGGTTTCTATGAAACCTCTATCAGGATACAATTGTCCTCCAAATAAAGTATGTCATCTTCACCGTGCATTATATGGTTTGAAACAAGCTCCACAAGCTTGGTATGCAAACTTTAGTTCAACATTGAGCAAATTGGGATTCTCTTCTAGCCCACATGATACTGCTTTTTTTGTATGCAAGACAACATAAGGTATTGTTCTTTTGATTTTTTATGTGGATGATATGATTATTACTGGTGATGATACTGCTGGTATTTCAGAGGCTAAAGAATTTTTTAGTACTAATTTTGAGATGAAGGATTTGGGGTCTCTCAACTATTTCTTGGGCATCGAAGCTCTCACATCTGATAATGGGATTTCTCTATCTCAAGTTAAGTATGCTACTGATTTGTTATCAAAGGCAGGTATTAGCGATAATAAAATTGAGAGCACACCTCTTGAGCCTAATGTGCGGTTTCTCCAACCGATGGTACTTTACTGTCTAATGCTACTCTTTATTGGACACCTGTAGGTAGTCTTATCTATCCGACAATTACTCGTCCAGATATTGCTTATGTTGTTCACATAGTTAGTCAATTCATGGCTGCACCTCGCTCTACTTATTAGGTTGTTGTTCTGCAAATTCTTCGTTATGTCAAAAGTACTATGTTCCGTAGACTTCACTTTTCAGTCAATTCTTCTCTTGAATTAAAAGCATATGCTAATGCTGATTAGGGACGTGATCCCATTAATAGACGTTCTACTATTGGTTATTGTATTTTTCTAGGGGATTCTCTTATATCATGGAGAAGCAAGAAACAAACCTTAGCATCCCGATCAAGTACCGAATCAGAATATCGCACACTTGATGATACTACTGCTAAGATATTGTGGCTTCGGTGGTTAATGGCTAACATGAGTGTTCCTCAATATTCTGCCACTACTCTTTATTGTGATAATCGTAGTGCCATTCAGATTGCTCATAATAATGTATTTCATGAGCATACAAAGCATATTGAGATTAATTGTCATTTTACTCGTCAACACATTGATCTTGGTGCCATTCGATTAGCTTATATTGGGTCCTTAGATCAACCAACTAATGTTTTCACCAAGCCTCATCTTCCTAGACGTTTCCAAGTTTTGGTGGCGAAACTCAATCTGATTTCTTCTAAACCATCTTGAGTTTGAGGGGGATGCTAAAATTTGGTAAATATTGTATAGACATTCTAAATATGCGTAGAGTATATATTTAAATATATTAAGTATGGTAAAGTATATATTTAGACATTATAGGTATTTTATTTCCTTTTGCTTCTTAACTTCTTGTGTATAAATATGGTTGTAGTCTCTTTTATTCAACGATAAATAGAATTATTAATTCTCTAGATTTTCTTGTGTTTCTCTGTCTCGTTTTTTAACATCAGATCAATTCCCACTTACTACATTTTCCTTGGTACAACCATGTCGAAAAATTCTAAATTCGCCTATGAATAATAACAAAAATAATAAAGAATATTAGAACAATAATATAACAAAAATAATATTACAATCTAACTATACGAAACAATAAATGATGATAAAAATTAAAAAATAAAAAACTATATAAAAAAAATAACCTCACGATCACGACAGGTGGTAAGAACAACAAGATAACACTTCTACCAACTAACTAAAATGAACACACTCCAACCTGTTAGTATCCTCGAATTATTCAAATAGTTCAAATGCCTCAATTGCTCTGATATTTGAAAAAATGAATTAATTTTGTCTTTGAATTATCTAAAATAGCACAATTTTATCCCATTTAAAGTTTAAAACAAATGATTTTAATTGTATAAACTTGAACAAAAGCCATTAGTTTGATTTGAATAATGAAAATCATTAGAAAAAAATGTAGATCTTTTTTCAAGAACATCAAAAGTTTTAAAACAATTGTAATTTGTCAAAATGACCAAATATATTTTTGACATGATGGATATTCATTTTACTTTTTTTTGGGGGGGGGGGGGGGGGGGGGG
>JAJOOR010037520.1:0-13722 GCA_036250505.1 Solanum acaule | reverse complement strand
CAAGTCATAATGAAAATGATCATAATTTAAAAGTACTAAATCATGCTAAAATAAGTTTAATAAGTATTAGTTACATGACTAAATATTAAAGGAAATTAAAATTAGATTATGTATTTGAATAAACCAATGTAAAACTATAGAACAAATATTCAATATTATTTTTTATTATTATTTAGTTACATGACTAAATATTAAAGGAATCACATGCATTAGTTTTGATATTATTTAATTTCCTATTTAGTGTTTTCAACCTATGTATAATTAATAGGTGTACTAGTTATACATATTATACGTAGTAAACTATGACATTAACATACAAGATACTATTCCAATTGTAATATACTTTATTTAATATTATTCTTATTCTAATACACTATATTCATTTAATACAATAAATCAAATAGTCAATAAAAAAATATCAACATAACTGATTTCAACATTATTAATACACCATATTTAGTACTTCATCTGTCCTAATTTATATAATTCACTTTCCTTTAATCATTCAAAAAGAATAAAATATTTGATTGAAAACTTACAAGGATGCCAATGCAAAATCTGAGGAGGACAGTGAAAATTAATGCATAAGCAGCAAGTTCAGTGGCTCCAATATGACCAATAAAAGCTAGACTTAGGGGTGTTCACGGGTTGGTTTGGATCGGTTATTGGTGAAAATCAAAACTAAACCAACTTAATCGGTTTTAAAATTATCAAAACCAAACCAAACCAAATATAATATACATTTCGGTTTGGTTTGGTTCGGTTATTAACCATACACAAAAATAAAAGAAACAATTCATTCAAAATGTGAAAAAAGTGACAAACAATCCTATATTGTCCTATAAGGAAGAGAAAATAACATTAAGTCCCACAAAGAATTGTCATAGACACTCATATACATGAAATCAATAAGATAAATGTTTCATCTTGGCCATTTTTGCTTTCAATAATTAAATTATAAAGAATTTTTAATGAAAATATGTATAAGATCTTTAAAATTGTTTATAAAAACAATATATTAAGTATGTATATTAATAAAATATATGTATATAATTTATCGGTTCGGTTCGGTTATTTCTTCGGTTTTTTCGAATAAAACCATAACCAAACCAAATACTATCGGTTTTCAAAAATCTAAACCAAACCAAACCAAACCCAAATAAAATTGGTTTTATTTTATCGATTTAGTTTAATTTTTCGGTTAGGATCGGTTTTTATCCAAACCGTGAACACCCCGCCTAGACTTATAACATTTACTCCAAATGTTGAAAGTCTTGTAAATATAGCTGGAGCTGCCACAACCCATAATTTCTTATTTTCATCTGATATCATATCCTTCAATTTCTCTTCTTTTTCTACAATAATATTATTATTTCCTCTTTCCTCTTCTTGGTCCTCTCCATTTTTAATCAGCCTCCACTTAGATAATCAACCATTTATGTAAAAATAATAATAATAATAACATAAGTATTCGTTACAAATGTCGGAATCAGAATTTTCATCGTAAATATACCTAAGAAAAGACCTTTGTATATATAGTGTGATTATCTCAAAAAAAATGTACTATGGCTTGACGGTCAATCAAGTGAAATGAAAACTATGAGACATCAACATTCAATAATCTCAATGAAGAAAAAAAAAAGGCTCAAGTCATCGACGGCCCCTTAAAGTTGTCCGCATATTTCACTTAGACACCTCAACTAAGGTTAATACCTATTGAACACTTCTGTCTATTCAAATCTTGTTTCTATTAGACATTTTTTGATAATAAGTGAAAAATGTAAAATGTGTGTGATACACTCTCGCTGACGTGGCAAAATAATTAATGAAAAGATGACATGTGGCAAGTGGGCCCCAAAAATTATGGAACAATGATTTTTATATTTTAAAAAAAAGTTTACTACAAATACATTTTCAATCTTTTTAATATAACATAAAAACATTGAATATAATAACACATTTTTACCCGGCCCCACACTACCCCCACCCCCTTTCTTCTTCATCTTCTTTCCGGCAACATTTCTCTTCTTAAACCACTCTATATCTTCTCAAACTACTTGTAGACTCAATTTTAAAAAAAATAACAACAATTTTCCATACCTAATACGTGAGAGAAAGATATAAAGTGAGACTCGTACAAGAGTGATGAAGAAGCGGAGTTTGTTAACGAAGTAATTATTTCAAATCGGGTGCAAAGAGAAATCAAGAGGACCCAAATTAATTTTATCGAATTCTTTGATTTTATTTTTTATAAGTTAAATGAGTTTATATTTTAATTCGATTGGTGATGTTTGATTGGAGGTGCTGGAAATGGAGCTGGCGGCTAAATTTCTATACTTCAATGTCCAATTATTTTTTTCTGGCAGAGCTAATTAGTTGATTTTCATTACTCCAATGTTCAAAAATCTTGTTTCTTCTTTCTTTAGTAGATCCAATTATTTGATTTTTTTTTAAAAATACAGTGTAAGTTTGATTTTGAAAACAGGTGAAGAAGACGACTGGAATTAGGGGGAGGGGAGGAAGGGGGTGGGGGATTTTCCTTTTTTGGATTAATTTTTTTAAAAATTATTTACAATGCTAAATGTAAGTTTTTTCAAAAAAAAAAAATATTAAATATGATTTCAGATGTCTTCACGCGCCAAAAGAAGGTGGAAAACACTTTTTTTGCCATATCAGCATTTTGTGTTTAATTGGTACACTTTTTGAACAATTTAGGTGTTCAATAGGTATTGACCCTAGTTCAGGTGTCTAAATGAAATATGTGGATAACTTTAAGGGGCCATCGATGACTTAAGCCAAAAAAAAACATTTGGCTAATGAAATTTCAATTTTGAGAAGAAAAAAAAAGCGTTAAACATAATAATTGATGTGTGTGTAAGATAATCTATAAAGTGGTAAAAAAAAGTGGAACTAAAACTATGAGAAATTATATATCATTCGTATCTCAACAGAGTCAAACAAACACTTAGTGAATTTTTTCAATTTTGAGAAAAAAAAGTAGGTATTAGATAAAATAGTCAAAGTTGGTTAGGATATCAACGTTATTAAAAAAATATAAAGATTAAAATTGGATCTATCAAATGAATAATCAAATGTGTAAAAGTGTAAGAATAAAAGTTTCTAATATTTAGGACTCGTTTGGTCAAAATAAGTTATTCCGAAATTATTTATGTTAAAATCAATTATTTCAAAATTATTATCGCATATTCAATGTGGGATAAAAATAATATTATAATTTCGGGATAAGTTATTCTGTGATTTTATCCCAATCAAACATGAGATAAACTCATTCTAAAATTAATCCCGAAATTAGTTAATCATTTTCCCTCGTACCAAATGAGCCATTAGGGTGTGTTTGGTATGAAGCCTTGAAAAATATTTTCTTATTTCTCATGTTTGATTGACCAAAATTTTTAGAAAATATTTTCTCTAGGATTTTTTTTTTTAAAAAAAGAAGGAAAATAACTTCTTTTATGAAAAATAGGGGAAAAAAGTTTGATAAGTGACAATCTATATTTATTATATCATCCCCGCTCACCCAAATTCCTCAAACTCCTACCTCTTGACCATCTCACCCCTGCCACCCTCGAGGCCGCATTCCCATCCCCTTCCACCCCTATAGTGTTTTTCTAAATTATATATAAATACTCATAAAATAATTTTTTTAATTTCCCAAAACACTTAAAAAAAATTTCTATGAAAAATAATCTCCTTCTACCAACACATCCTAATATAGTAAAAACATAGCATGTTATCATATTTATGTACGTTGAAAAATCAACCCATCAATTGCCATGTTTTTTGCAGACCAAAAATAATTAAAAAAATAGAAAACCATTGATAATAATAATAATCCATATTTTCCAACCAATTTTTTTTAATAAATAAATGGGAAAGAAAAATGTGATAGAATTAATACATTTTAGCTGCCACTAAATTCAAATAATTTATTTTAGAAAGAAATTGATGGAATATGCCGTAAAATTGGTGTGCAAAAAATTATTTTTAAAGAATTAAAATTGTGAACAAAATGCTGAATAGATAGCTCTCTGATTGAATCGGATCAGAAGACACGACTAGTTAGAACTTAGAATATTATGACGCCATAACTTGGGTGAACTTCCGATCACCAAGTGAGATGGTCGATATTGTTTTTAATTCCATGAAAACATAAGTATAATTCGCATGTTTGTTCTTCAAATGAGTTGATCTTTAATTTTTGTCCTTAAAATGAATTGCTCATTAAATTTTGTCATTTAACTATCAAATTACTTTTGCCTAATATTGAAGTATAAGTTCTTTAGAAACTGAAGTCATGACTAAGTATAACTTATGAATCTTATGATACAAAAATATAAATTTATTTCTCTTAAGAGAATTATTAGTTAGGACTTAGGAGTGATATAAATTAATTAGGGCATAAATTAATGACCATCACAAAGTAGGAAAAGAAATGCAAGTAATCTAAATATGACATGTTTTGGAGGACTAATGACCCATTAATTAGCAACTCGATTCATATTAACCTTCCCAATTAATCATCTATATGTTGGAGTGATTTTTTGCTTTAGATAGGCCAATGAAGAACCTTGTAAAAAAGATGTTATAATATGACCTTAATAAAGAATTGAAATGCTAATTTTGTTGGGTAATTAAATAAATTATTAAAAAACAATTAAATTTGAAAATATTTGAACTAATTGAGTCATCATTCATATTTAGTCCATTTTAGTCAAACCTAAGTCCAAGTAATCTTTTTATTTATTCAAATTCAGTTTAACCAGCCCATTTGACTACAAGTGACATCCATAAAGTTGATTAAGCATTGATCGAGCTGATTAGAGGAAATTAGTTTATAATATAAGATTTTAAAAGGGTACAAATTGTTGACACTCAATTTTGACCCTCCCCGATAATAATTAATTTCCGAACTTTTCTAATTTTCAAATGATTTAGAATAACTAATTTTATAAAAAAATCCAAATATTTTTTAAGTTTATTTTAAAGTAATTTTAGCCATTTTATAACTTTTAAATGATAAATATGTTTTATATAATTTTGTATATTTTGTGAATATTTGAAAATCATCTCAAAAAGATTTTAGTTTTAGTAAAATATTTTGTCGATTTAAGTAATAGTTGATATTTTTAGGTTAATTAGTTTATAATAAAATTAATCATTTTATCTCGTTGAAGTTAAGAAGCTCATTAATTAATTTTTATTTAATTTATCTTGTTTAAATTTTGGCCGAACTCGTTGATTAAATTCGATTTGGTTACCTTTGAAATTTATTTGAGCTTTTGTTTAAATACAATTTGAGCCAAGATCTATCAATTGGTTCTAACCCAATTAAAAGACCATTTTTGGGCCAAATTCAACCCCTTTCCACCGGCCCAATTCTCTCCTTCAACAAAAGAAACCCAGCTCATTATTCCCTCAATTCCAATTCAGCCGAAACCGACCCACAAAATACAATATTCCCTCAGCCCACCGAGTGGTCTCTTGATGCTTTTTCTATGGTGGAAGTATGTTTTTAGTGTTATTATTTCATATTAAAAAAAAAATTCACTTCTTGATTTAAAAGTTCTGGACCTAGCTACTGTTTTAGGAGTTTAATATATGCATGTGTTGTAAAGTTAGTTGATGGTGATTTGCTCCTTTTGTCCTTTATTTGCAAGTATGTTGCTAAGTGGCCATATTGAGGTGTTTGTATGAGCGGTCATGACTTTTCTTAATCATTTCCCTTAAAATCGATTAGTCGTCAGTATATCTCCCTTACAGGATGATTTGTTAATTTGCTTGGGTCACTGTTCTTTTTTTTGATTTAGTTTACTCCTTTCGATATTTATTGTGATTGGATTGCATGTTAATCCAGTGCCTTTTCTTTCTGTTGTGATGCATGTGATTATCTTCGAGTCCTCTTGGACTCCTATCTTTTTCCCCTCACATTCCGGATGGGCCGTTCAGGCCTAATTCTATCTTCTATCGAGTCAGCCAGCATGAAATTGGAATACAGTCGAAATACAACATACAGGCTTAAATGGTGATAGGCAGGTTCTGAAAATGCAGAAACAAGGCCCAAAAATTGAAATTACAGCAGTTTGTTTTGAAGGGCAAAATGGGCCCTAAAGTAATTTCCAGCAGGTCCAAGTGGTGAAGAAAATAGAAAATGGGTTAAAGCCCAATGATATTTTCAGCAGGATTGAAGAAGGGTACAAATGGGCCAAAACCCATAATTTTCATATTTAATATTAGGACAGGTTTATGAATTTGGTCCAAAGGCCCAAATTTGATATCCCTTCTCTCTTGTTATTTTTTGTTATTGATTAACTAACTTTTGTTTATTTTATGGTTTAATTTAATTAAATTATCAAAGATAGCCATTTCATTTTTTTATCATATTCAAATTAAAATACTTACATTTTATACTTAGCTCTTTAATTATTAGTCTTGTCATTTAAATTGCTTCCCTTCAGAATGATCCCCTTTAGTTTATTTCCCTTTTAAAAAATAATTAATTAGAAAATATAATAGTAATAATTAAAATAAAAAATAAATGAGTTCTTTACTTGGTTAATTTTTTTTAAAATTTTTTTTTAGTCAAAGTCATTTTTTAGTCAAATCGCCTATCAACTGCAAGTTAGTGGACATTTCGAGGGCCTAACACTTTCTCGGAATGTACATTGAACTTTAAACCTTTTTTTTTTCAATCTATTTTATCTGTTTGAGTCTTTTGAAAACCTTAAGTTTTTTTCTTGATTTTTACTAAAAATTAAGTGGCGACTTTGTTTTTTTTTGAAAATTTGGTTTCTCTTAAATCATAAGTTTAATCGATTTTTCGAAAACCTAACCATTTTTCTTTTATTTATTTTTTCGAGTAAAACACAAATCATATAGTGAAATCTTTTTTCATATTTATTTAATTTGTGAAAGATACCAAAAAAAATTGTTTTGGATTTAGCACTCTATAGTCTTGTCACGCCCTGAGCCTACACCTCGGACGTGGCTGACACTCGAGAACCATTGCTGGCCTCAAGCGAACCCTTGGCCTGACTTACTTGCTGAGTGGAAAACTCTAAACATTATTACAATGATCAAATGCACTTACTCAATTATTAAATAAAATAACTTAGAATGTTTAAAAGTCAACATTCAACTTGGCCAAAATGGCAACTCAAGTCTTAACATATGAAATGATAATATAAAGACAACTGAACTACTAACTGTCTATGAAGCCTCTAAAACAAAGAGGGATGTCGGGACGAGACCCCCGATTATCCTAACAATGAAATACTGAAAGCAAAGCAAAAGGAGTCCTCCGGAATGCAAGGAGGCTCACCAACTGACTCTGAGTGCTCAACTGGATCAACGAGGTGCTGGGTGATGATCTTGGTTACCTGCGTCTGCATCATAAGAAGATGCAGGCCAACTGACATCAGTACATTGAATGTACGAGTATGCGAGTTGGAATGCTAAACACAACATAGGCTTGAGAAGAATCTGAAAGGAACACTTATCTTGGCTTTACTCAATTCCTGAATAACTTAACTCATTATAAAGCAATAAAGCATATGCAATATATAAAAATCTTGTAAAAACAATGGAAAACAACTTAGTTCGTTAAAAAAAATGCAATAACAAACTCAACTTTACTCATATAATAAAGTAATATAGTTTTTGTGGGAGTTTCTCTAACCGACAATCACCACTATGAGCCTAAGTGGTGATACAACGTCTTGCCCACGCTGTCAAAACTGTCATATAATTTGCCGTCATATAGAACGCTTAACCAAGTGGATCCACTAGTCTATGCTAAAAACACACTTAAGGATTCATCTAAAAAGTATGAACATTTACTATCCATGATGGCTACATGGCTTATGGAGACTTGAGTTAATATGAACTCGTATCCCCATATCGGTGCTCAATACTACTCCCAAAATATACTTAGCTCATATGTTCTTAAAACAAACTTCCTTCTTTGGTTTGAGATAATTACTCAAAACTTAGCTTAAAAGCTCTTTTGGAATTAATGTTCCCTTTCTTGCTCAAATGTGAAAATATTTTTAAACTCTTTGGGAATACATAGTCCCCATATACTTCTTTGAAGAAATGAACTTCAATCTTTACTCTTTACTCTTTACTCAACTTGAACTTTAAGTCTTAAAACAAAGTTAAAACGTTTGTGAAAGACTTTTGAAAACTTTATAAACTTCTCTTTGACTTGCTTCTTAACTTCTAGACTTGACTCTTAACTTTTCTTGAATTAAATTATGGATTCAAGGTTCATGATCTCATGTTTATGGATGATTTCATGATGTTTAGATGTACCTAAAAGTGTTGGAATCAACTAGAAAACATAGGTACATTGCTAAAAACTAGTATAAAAAGTTGGGGAAGAAATGGGAAGAACTGGCGTCCCTGGCGCTCTGAGAGGCGCAGGGTGCTAGAGGTTGAAGATCAGAGACAGTCCTGGGGCGCGACGCCCCAAGGGGTGAAACTTCAGAGAGCCTTTTGGGGCGCGCTGGCTGGTGCGACGCCCCACCCCTTTCCCCAGGTGTTTGACAACTTTTCTTCTCCGTTTTTCATCTCTAAATCCTCTAAACTTAATTGGTTCTTTCCCCAAACACTTAGAATCATTCATACCCTCAATATACATCAGATTCTACTAAAAAACACAGCTAAAAACATGAATCAATCTCAAGAAAACTCCAACAACACAACCCACAAGGATTCAAACGAACTTCATTAAGAATTCAAGGGATTTACTTTCGAATCTAATAAACTTTGCTGAATTGAATCATGATTGACGCGTGGGTGAACTAACCCATCGCTATGTGATCTCACATACCTCGTAAGGATCACCCCTTGACGAAATCCACAAGCTAAACTCGAACGTTCTTGACGATTCTTGATTTCTCTTCTCCTTTCTCCTTTTTTCTATTTTCTCCAAGCCCTAGTGTGAACTTCAACTTTTCTAAACTGACTAAAATATGAATTTACCCCAATTAAACTCCTAAAAATGAATTAAAACAATTGGTAAGGAAAAGTCTAAAATCCCCTTTCAAAATCCGGATTAGATTTTCCTTATTCAAACAGCCCAACTTCCAAAGGGCATATCTCACTCATACGAACTCGGAATCGCGCAAACTCGGCGGCATTGGAAAGATTATTCCAAGATATTTCCTACCATATCTGTAAGTACACCTAACTCATCCTGAGCTAGAAGTTATGTCCGTTTGAAGTTGACCAAAACTCAACTTATTCTAACTTAACAAAATTTCCAGATTTTCATTCTTTCCAAAAACGACTATTTCCAATTATTAGCTCCTTCCTAGTTATTTCAATTTGCGAGATGTTACAAGTCTCTTTGAAAAGAATGCATAATTTGGGGTTTTCTTTTCTTCTCAATACAAATTTATCAAGGTACAAATAATTTAATGTCAACATAATTACACAAAATTTCGTGTTTGAAGAATATCATGGCAATAAATAGTATAGTTATAAGTTAATCATTATACATAATTAAGTACTTAATTTCAAAATGCAATACTTCTTTCGTGTGTTTGGTACAAAGGAGTATGGACAATAATAACCCCCCCCCCCAACCCCAACCCCAACCCCACCAAGTACAATAATTTTCTCAAATTAAGATTTGAAAAGATTATGTAAAATACACTTTTAATTAGCAAAATTATTGATCATGACATGTCATTCAAATCATAATTAAGGTGTGTGGGGTATAGAGGGAAATACCCCCCCCACCTCCTATGTCATCTGCACCCTAGTACAACTACAGTAGGTCTGTTGATGGACATGATATATTGAGTAGAGTCAAATCATACACTAAAGGATAAAAAAATGATTTTTTTGAGGGGAGTAGAGAATTTCACTCCTTGATTAGGCGGTTAGAGCCTTGATTAGAATAAGCCGTAATATAAATAGTCAGGAGCGAGGAAGTCGTTTGTCGATCGGGGGACTCATCCTCAATGTCGTTTAGGCTCTCCAGTTCAGAGACTACTAGACGTCTCGTAGAGCGACTCTCAACGAGGACGTTGAGCCTGTTCAAAAAAAAAGGTGGAGCCATGGTATCAACACTATAAGAAAATAAGAAATTAGTCACATAATTTATTAGTAATTCTTAGCTAATTATGTGTCGCTAAAAATAATTTTAGCTAATTGAATTGTCCTATAATTCGTAGTTAAACGATCAACATTATCGACTTAACTCAAAACTTTACTCTCTCATGGGCTTCTCTCAAGCCCCTCTGGAGTCTCATGACTTCCTTAAAACTATTGCTATGAACAACTCATCGATAAAAGACTGACTTTCCTTTTCAACCACCTCTAGTATGAGGGATAGTCGAATGAATCTGAGAAACGCACGAGTATGAATCAATCTCTATGACTTAGCTCTATTGCACAATTAAGAGTATGAAAAAAGGGGAACTTTTTCTTAAATGTCTATAGTCCCTCATTTATAGAAGTGGGCCCCTCACAACCATAAATAAGATCCTACTTGACACGACTTCATAGACACCCTAAGACACTCTAACTCTTTGCTCTGATACCAAGTTTGTCACGATCCGAGCCTACACCCTGGACGTGGCCGGCACTCGAGAATCATTGTTGGTCCCTAAGCGAACCTTTATCCTGGCTAACTACAAGCGGAAGACTAACTCAAGCATACAAAAGCTTAAAAACTGAATAAAATTCATGAAACTCAAATGATTTGCTCTGAATATAAATAGAATATTCAACTAGCCAACAATAGGCAACTCAAGTCTTTAATACATTTAATAAGATAAATGAAACATACTTCTCAAACTCTACTGTCTATCTATGAAGTCTCTAACTGACAAAGATGGAAGTCGGGACAAGACCCACGATGTCCCAACAACTGATATAACTAAAAGTACAAGTGGAACCCTCCGGAAGCAAGGAGGCTCACCATAGCTAACTCGAACTGCATGTGGTATCAACGAAGCGTCTGTTGATGATATTCAAGAATTAAGTAATTTTAGAATGATAGTCAATTTTGCCCCCTTTCAAAATTTAAATTAGAGGTTTTCATGGCTCCATGTAAGTCGGTTTTTCCAAAAGAGAAAATCTAATCAACTAAATAGATTTTTTAAATGTTGGAATCAAATTAAGTCAATTTTCCACTTTGATCTATTCAGGTTTTGTCATTTTTTTCAATTATAAAATATATCTTCAAGAACACATCTATATTACAACATGACGCTATCGAATCAAACATATATATGTAATCAAGTTGTGATATACCAACATATCTTAATGATAATTAAACAAAACACTCATAAATAACAAAATGATTAAAAAAACAAGTCATATTAAATATGAAATAAATTCTTAAAATTATCAATAACAATTCAGAGACATACAATTATTTATAATTAGAACATATGCAAGTTCTTTCTTGATCCTCTATGGGCAACTCCTGCCCAATGTTCACAGGTACATCGATCTCCATACTTTGTATGCTCACAGAAAGCCCTTTTAAGTTTTGGCCCATAATCAGCTTTGCATTCTTTTGAGCATTCATCTATGTTACATGTATAAATAATAACTTCAACTTCACCTTCTACAACATGATTTCCTTCAATCACAAAAATCATCAATACAATCAAAGAAAACACCATTCTAAGGTCCATTTTTTTTTATATATATAATAAAAGACAACGAGACTCAAACACAATACTTCTATATCAATTTATTTAAATATTGTTCGATATTTATAGAGATAGTAACGTCTCCAATTATCAAAATAAGCATTCTTTTAGGTATGTTTATAATGAAATCTAGATTTAGTTGCTTAAAATTATTTTAGGTATGTTTATAATGAAATCTAGATTTACTTGCTTAAAATTATTTTAGGTATGTTTATAATGAAATCTAGATTTACTTGCTTAAAATTATTTTTATGGAATCTAAGTTAAATATTTTTCTTAATCTAAGATTGAAATAAAATATTAATTGTATCCGAAAAAGTAATTTAATTATTAATTTAAAATACATACATACTTGGTTCAAATATTATTTTTTAAGTAGTTATCTAAATTTTAAAAAAGTCAAATTGCATTGCAATTTTAGCCAAATTAAATTTAAGATGTGATCAAATTAATTCAATAAGCTGAATTTGGCCATATTTAAAATAAAATTAGTTAATATTCAATTCACTATTGAGCTTATCTAACTTTATTGAGACGAGATAAAATAATTATATTTCAATATATCACTAATATGTTGAGGAAAATAGATGCATAAGCAAATCAATTACTCATTTTAAAAATTGTCCATCTTTCCACTTCCGGCTCTCCACCGGAGCTCGGCGAGTTTTCCGGTGTCCGGCGAAGTTCTTTGTCAAATGCTGCTTCTGCTGTTCTTTTCCCTAGTTTGGGTTCGACCCTTTTGGGCTTTTGCTTCAACAAATGTTCCTCTTCAAGACCCTTGTGTAACTCAGCTTCAGAAATAAGGTAATGTTCTTTCTGAAACTTCAATTTTATATAATGAGTCAAAAGGGAAGAAGCATTTTTTTGGAACAACGAAAGTAGGATAAACAAATTGAAATGTATTTTGTTTCAATATCTCTATGTATATGTAAGTAAGATATATGTCAAACTAACATCTTAAATTGTGTATCCATAGGAATTTCGTGACATATAGTAATAGTATGGAAAGGAATGAAACAAACAGAGCAGATAAATTATTGGTGAAACTCAGCAGCGGATTGAGAATTGTTTACCAGAATGCAGGTTGTTTAGAGTACTAAGTTGTGAAGATTTACCATAGAGAGATTATCCAGTCAAATGTTGTGTCATATAGTAATCCAACATATAGAGCAAATGAACTGCAGGTGAAACCAACAGCAGATTGAGAGTTGTTTTCGAGAATAAAAAGATCGGATTAGCTTTGATTATTTGGAGATGAAAACTTCAAATCCCAGTGGAGACGAAAAAGATACTGGGTGATTCCTTTCCATCTACCTAGGCCTTGGTGGGCAGAGTTAAGTGGTATTTGTGTTGGTGGGAGGTAGCAGGTAGATATCTGGTAGAAGAACACACACATTAAGCATTGTAAAACGTGTAGTTCTGATTGGAGTTTTAAATCTTCTTATATGATCCAAGCATTACTCTAGTTTCTCTTTTGTACATGCTACTTCCAAATGTTGGTAGATGTTATGTTTCGTTACATCTTATATGATCCAAACATTACTTTGTTCATTGTTACACATCGACTAAAGAAATAATAGTTCACTGGACTTGTGTTATTTAATATGTATTAGTAAATTGATCCAATTATCATTGATATGTTGACAAAATTGTACGTCTCAAGTATAAAGTCTCTTTCCTCATTGATGTGTAGGATTTCTAAGTTTGGTCAAAGCCTGCAAGACATTTTTCATGATCTTTGTATACCTTTACAGAAAGGAAAAATTAATCCTGAATCTGCTCTGGCAGCTGATGTTGTCACTCTTGGTGATACGTAGCTCAGTTATGCCTTTGAGAGGAGGTTAATTGAGCCAATGGACGGGATAGAAGATCAAGATTTGTTTGACTGTTTGAATTAGAAATGGAAGGTAAAAAAACTATCTTTCCTTTTTTTTTATATGAGGAGTAACATTTGCATAATGTTATCTTTCAGGGTGTCAGTAATGTTTTTGCCTTTGGGGGGGGGGGGGGGGGGGGGGGGGGGGGGGGG
>JAJOOR010037519.1:0-10570 GCA_036250505.1 Solanum acaule | reverse complement strand
AAATTGAGTGTTTATGTAATTGTATGTCACTTTTATTTGAATTTGTCCCCTAATTTATGTATTATATTATATTTTCTTGCAATTTATGTTATTTAAAATTTTAGAATAAAATATAATTTCATATCACATTAAAAATTATATAAAGTAATTATTTGGGAAAAAAGAAATAAAGGATTTATATTATGAAATATGAAAATAAGAATGAAATAGAAATAATAATATAATATTGAGGAGAGAGAAAAAGTTTTTTTTTTAGAGAGTAAAATAGAGAATTGGGTTGGAGTTGATTGTCTGAAAAAATAGAGAACTCTATAGTTGGAGATTAAAATAAAGGATTGGGTTGGAGATGCTCTTAGAGTATTAAACGGGAGTAAACCGATTCTTGTTCAAATGGTTTAAATGATTTTCACTTGCATTTTGATGCAAAAATTGAAGCCAATCGATTTCAATATAAATATTAAATATTATTAAAAATAAGAAAAAAAATTAAAAGTATTTTTTTAAAAATTTTTGTGTATGTTTTCTACAATTATTTAAGTTAAACTATAGGTCTCGTGATGAATTGATCCACTCAAATTCCTTAGACCTATAATTTTTTATGGACATTCTTATTTGACCCTTCATTTGCAAGGAATTTCTCATATTTGAATAATTTCTTTTCTTGCTTGACACACCAAGTAATATTTCTATTTTAAAAAGTATTTAACTCGTAGTCAATTTTGACAATTCATAAATTTATATTTAATAATAAAGTCAGAATTTTCATATCAATATATAAAGAAATAAAGTTGGTAAATAAATAATATATAATATAATACATTATAATATAATAACTTTTAATATATATGTGTCTTTGTCTTTCATCGATCTTCATTACAACTATCATTTCTATTGAATTTTATTTTTTTTCGTTTGACGACGAAAAATCAAAATATTTTAGCAGTATACTAGTTTTGTATTTTCTGTTAATATACCAAAATAGCACTATAATATACGAGAAAGGATAAATTTCATGTTAAAGAGGAAAATATTTTTATTTTAGCAAAAATAAGAATTATTTCTAGTCGAGAGAATTTAAAAGATTGATGAAATTGAAGAGCAAATCTTATAATTGGGTATGATTCACAAAAGAATATTCACCTATAACAAATGTATTATTGTGTTTTCAATGATAATTATGTTTTGTATGTCTTCCACGTTGAAGATCAAATATTATCAAATATTATCAAACATGAAATAGTTATGTGCTCTTTATTTTTCATATTTCGATTTCTCTATTTGATTAAAGTTATGTTAATTTTAATTATTCAGGTATAAAGTCATGCTTTGTAGAGTTAACTTTACAAAACATAACTTTAAATTGAAATTCAAAAATCACATATATACATGAGATTGAGTTTCAAATATATTAAATTTAAAATATTATATCTAAAAATTTCAATTTCGAAACCCTTCACTTCACTCCTAAAATATCCAATAAGAAAGCGACACAAGCTATTAAATTCAATTTTAACAATAATAATTACATCTTAATCCAAATAAGTTAAGGGGGTAAATTTTTTTCATTAGTCATTTAAACTCATGCCATGTCATAAAATCCTATAAACTATTTATATGAAATTGAAAATCTAATATATTATTGGACGATTTCTTCTATCCAGCTAAATCTTAGTTGATAGAGTTATGATTTAAGAGTTATTCAATGTGTGTTGGTGAAAAAAAATAAAAAATATTTCGATCATCTGATCAAATTTTAGTTGATAGAGTTACCCGATATACATTATCAATGGAAATATTAAAGATAAATTAGCTAAAAATACGTGTACAAACACAACATTATTTTAGACATATAAATTACAAATAGAGCCAAATATATATATAATATTATTAAATAAGATAATTAATTTGGAGTATTTATTTGTAGTCATTGTACAGTCCCTTGTTTATAACAATCCACAGTTTGTTCTTATCCAATTATCCATGGCACATGTCAAAGTCACGTGGCAGAACCAAATATTAATAGTATAATTTTTAGTCCCTTAGATATTAATTATTTTTTATTTTAGTCCCTACAATATTTTACTTATTGAAATTTGACTTTAAGTAATTGAAACATGCACGTTTAATCCTTTTATATATGAATATATACAAATTTGTGATGATTATTTATTGTTATACCACTTAATTACTCACGCGTTACATTAATTTTAGATTGTTATTCTAGATTTGATAACAATATATACTTATACATGTTCTTATATTCGGTTGATCAATTTAGGAAATGTTTCATTGTAATGAAAAAATTATTTATCTAATGAAATTGGGAAAAATATATTTTTTATAAATAATATTTCAAGTTCATTATTTGATCCAATGCGCAGACTTTCAATCCCTGACCACCCCACACGGCCACACCCTATCATCCCCGCACCTTCACTCTCCACTCAATAGATATTTGACTAGATTATAAATAAATATTTTTAAAACAACATATTTTTATTTACTTACTAAACACTGAAAATTAATTAAGAAATTCAACAGATTTTCAAGACCTTTTCCCCTTAATTCATATTAAACAAACATCAACATGTAATCTAAGTTACAAGTAAGATAAGCGTTCAATATTCAGTTCGATATGGTACAAAGTTCAACTTCATTAATAAAAAATAAATATCAAAGACCAAATTTTTAAAGTGTGATTTGATACGATAAATCCCAATTTTTTATTCGATAATTTATACCACACCTTGTTACATCTTTTCTAGTTTCTACTTAAAAAGACCAACTACACATATTTGAATTAATCAAAGGTTAAATATATTTAATCCAATATTACAAGGACTAAAAATCATATTTATCAATACTAGAAGGACCAAAAATTAAATATCATCCCATTTTCCTCTATATATAATCTCCCCCAAAACCCCAATAATTCACACACAAAAATTCTCACTGAAAAAAAATCACTATGAAGAATACATCAAAAAGTTCCAAAATCACCCCCAAATCAAGCCAAGATGCTCGGAAGGACCGGCGATCGGCCACCGGAATAAGTGGATCTCCGAAGAAAGGCGGCCATGGTGGAAAGTTTACTTGGGCCGGCGACGGAAGTTATTCTTCTAAGAAAGAAGAAGCTGATGTTGTTGTTGTTGTTGATGCAAATGACCCTAATTTTGATGAACCGGAAGAGAATCCGATTGACGAATCTTAGATTTAGATTATAATTTTGAATGATCTGAATTGTTAATGTAAATATTAAAGAATCTGGTAATATTTTGGTGATTTTATGCAGAATTTAGAGAGGGAAATGGAAATGACAAATGGAAGGGAAGATCTGTTATCTGTGTTGTTTAACTTTTGTTTGATAAATAAAAATGTTTTTTTTCCCTCTCATAGTATTTTGTAATATTTTCTAGCATGAGATGTATTGCGGAATGATGAAAGGTTTTTATTAACTTTTAGTTAGATGTCTCGGGTATTGAAAATGCTTTACTTGAGCTGAGAGTATATCGAAAATGATCTTTGAGAGTATCGGAAATGGTCTTTGTAGGAGAGCTGGGAAGGAATTACTTGAGCTGAGAGTATATCGGAAATGGTCTTTGTATAGGAGAGTTGAGAAAGAATGAGTTATCGGGTTGTGATTTTAGGCATCGACCCTCTTGGATCCGGTAGAAACTGAGTAGGTGAGTTAGTATCGATCGGTGTGAAGAAAAGAAAATTTAGTTGATAGAGACGTTAGATCTGAAGAAAGTATCTGGTCACATATATATGTTCTCATATACCTTTTTCAAATATGTATGTGACGAAATATTTTCTCTAGATTTCATTTGTAAGATCACATTGTTGTCGTTATTGGTAGATGTTTCGGATTTGAGCTAGGAAAATTTGGAATCCATAGAGAAAATATCATTCGTTATCAAAGGTAATCAAAAGTAGAAAGGTTTGGATATGGCCTAAACTACTTCAAATTTCTTTGTGGAATTATGTTGTATATGTAATGACATTGTTTATTTGTTGTTATTGTTGTCGTTATGTTAGAAATCACATTGTTTATTTGTTGTTATTGTTGTCATTATGTTAAATGTTTTGAATTTGAGCCAGAGGAATTCAGATCCCTATCATAGAGTGTTAATCTTTCTCATGTGTTGTTGTTAGAGGTCTTCGGTTTGAGCTAGGGGAATCAAAATACCTATCTATGGGGAGTTTTAAATCTTTTCACATAGAAATTTGAATTGATCGAGCCAATATATTATTAAGTTAAAACAAATGCAAATAGGGAATGAAGTATGGAAATGAAGTTCCTATGTAGGAAGTGCTTAATCTTTTCAAGTACGAATTTAAATTAGTCAAATTAATAAATTTCAAAGACTACTGAATTGTAATCTTGCAAATTCAAAATCCATATGTACATATGTCATTTTTGTCTGCAAGTTGTTCATAAGAATCAACTTCGTGAAAAGCGAAGACATACTGTAGGAATCAATTGATAGACATTTTTCTTGAGAAAGAGAATTCAGGATGATCTGTAACAATTTTTTACAAACTATGTTAAAACCAAGATTGTGAAACCATACAATTACTATGTTAATTTATTTTTTAACATAATAAGATTGAAAATGATAATACAAAGATTCATGTTAGTCGACCGCTGAGGACTAGTGATGCTTGTGTGATGGCTCGAGCAACTCGCCAAACTTCATGTTGTACAGAATGCCACGAGTCTGAAGAATTCAGGCTCTTGGCATTCTCAATAGCGTCAGATATACCGGGAAATGAGTTAGATCCATAGTCATCGTGTTTTGCTGGTGCGTAAATCTAAGTAAAAAGTTGTCGTAATTAGATCCATTTTTTCATGAAATGAATAACTACGTGATATCATTTAGTATCAGAGCAGGATTGAAAGATGACTTCTTACCAAATGTTTGTACCATGTCCTTGAAGACAGCCCGTCTCTATCTGTGAATGCTCGTTCTGTCATTATTAGTCTATCGTTCAACTCTCTCACTGATGCACGACTTCTTTTTGCTTTGAGTGCCTACAAGTTAAATCCACGCGAGCAATCTTAAGTATTACTGTTAAATTGTGTGATCAACTCATCTAAAAGCTTAAGAAGTTATAAATCGGACATTATATAATAGAACTCGTGTCGTACCTTTATGTCGTTCTTAATTCTTGTGGCTGCTTTTCTGAGTTTTTCAATAGAAGCATACAAAGGAACAAGTGAAATGCCCTTGTCTGATATTTCAGCTTCCAAGTGTTCTGCACTTTTCTGTTTCACAAATATTGAGAACATTAGTGACATTTCGTTTGTAGCTAAGCTGACGATTGAACAATACCTGGAGCTCATACGCGTACGATAGGTAATTAAAAGGCAAAACTTCATCATCTGCAAGTCGAAGAGCTACCAAACCCCATATGCTTGCCGCTGTAAAAATAGTAATAAAACTAGATCGATCCATGATGGAAAACAAGGTATTTGCATGGAACAAGAGCAATGATTCATTACAAGATAGCATGGCATAACAGTTACTTTTTTATGTATAACAGGATTATAACAGTTACTTTTTTATGTATAACAGGATTATTAGTTACTAGTTGGTGCTAGTTATCTAGTTACAGAAGTGACCCCATAGGCTTTTACTTTTGCGTCTCTCTAAAATTGTAGTCATTGTAAAATCTTGGTTTATTTAACCATCAGAAACTCCCAAGCACAGAAATATGCACATAGTATGTGCTTATTATATCACTTGCGCTCTCCAAAAATGTTGTTGTATTCCGGATCCTCCAAAAATACACTACTTTTGAGTATCTGATGCTGATACGGACCCAACAACATTTTTGACCAATCCAAGCAATATAATGTGCTTGATATATGACAATAAATAACTGTATGTGACATCTTAAATTTGTCATCTACATTTGCTTTTCTACTTAAGAGCGTGTTTTAGCATATAATGGGAACAAACAATCTCGCTCAGATATTCAAGATGCAGCATATAGCAATCTGGAAAAAAGGTGTAACAAACCTGCTACATGCCTATGAAACATCGGGTCTCCAAATTTCTTCATCCAAACAAAGTCATCGTACATCGAGTGGTATACAGGGTAACCTGCAGACAAAAATGTCGAATGCCTATACTTTAAGCAGTTTCTGCAATTACAAACTCTGAAAAATAACTGGACATGCTTTTTGAGGTAACTAATATCTTGTTACCTTCTCCAAAAGACATGTCTAGTGCTGGAGACCCAATGTGTTGAACAAATGCCGCGTAATCGGATCCAGCTCCGCCTAACCTCCCGAGCTACATGAAAACAGATAATCTGGATTAGTCTGTCTGATCATTTTCAAAGTTGTAAGTTTTTAAATGAAGCATTAAGGTACCGATTAAGATGATGTCTAAACTTAGGCAAACACTTTACCACTCTCACCTTTACTGTTGTATCGTTGCCAGAAGCGAGCCAAGATTGGTAAATAGTTTGTGAGGAGTTATCGGGGTCTTGGACCTTCAAAGAAGAAGTTAGTTTAAGATGAGTCGAAGATCACGATAACTAGTCACATAAGAATACAAGTTCAAATTGATCTGCAAACACTATAAAATGTGGAACGTTGACAATGCTTTCGTGCACATAACTGTGGTGTTGTACATTTTTTGGGGGGATAATCAGGATCAATACCTGCTGAGAAGCTTGTATGATTAGTTCATCAAGCTGTGGTGTTGCAGAGGCTCGAAAATCCCCTGCTTGAACAGCACAATCAACGTTCAAGTAGGCGACGACCCGTGCAGCTAGCATTTCCCTATTTTCTTCAACCCATTCTGTTGAACCTATCTGAAATGAGCAGGTTGTTAACGTTTAGTTAATGTCATTGTATGTTCTTGTGACATCAAAGCATTGTTTGTTATATGAATATGCTCGTGTTTGACTAAGAGAAGAGATGAAGGGTCACCAGGCCATACTCCTCAGCGTCCCAGTTGCATAAGATGATTGTTCTTCGCGGTCTCCACCCTCTTTTTTGCAGCTTTTTGAGCCTTTGTGCAATCTGCATTTCACAAGTAAACCAGGTAGTCGTCACTCGTCAGTTTATATATGTATATACATATTTGATTCATGAAATCTAGAACCTTGACGTTTTAGGTAAGTTCTCTGGAGAAATAATACCTCAAGTAGGGATGCTGTGCCACTATTAGGATCAACAGCTCCAAATGTCCACGCATCGCGATGATTACCTAGTATAACAAACCTGGACACATCTTCCCTTGAGCAACACTAACAGTTCCTAGCATATATTTTTAGTCATCTTGTTTTATGCTTCACTAAGTTATACAATTATTCCTTTGTTTTATGGTAACAGACCCCAACTCGTCAATCATTCGAACGACCAACTAAGCCTCAGTCCTGAGGTCGATTACACAAAATTAATTCTATTCTATTCCAACCAATTTCATTCTAATACTGTGATATATATTTATCACAATACTACATTTCCAAGCTGAAGTGAAGTCAAATAACTCATGAAAAGTTGAAAGTTAGAGAGGTGTACCGATCAGGTTCTTCTTCTCCTTCTATAACTGCAATAACATTTTGGATTGTGCTTATGACTTGTTGTCCCTGCAGAACTTACAACCATTCAACAATCCCAAATTTGACATGTAGACTACTACTCTTTATTCTTTCTAAAGGAAAGGGTGAACCAGATGACATAAGCAAATGACGGTGAGTTCTGATGATCACTTTTAAGCTTAGTCTTTCTCATATTCCCTCATAACTTATACAAAGAATAGTTTTTGTAAGACCGATCAAAGCGCACTGAAAGAACCTATCAATTCTTGCTAGTCATAACAACCAAAACAGGTAAGCCTTCATTTTCCCCGTTGGCTAGTCATACGTTGTGATGAATCTGTGTAGCTACTATAAAGTGCTTTTTATAGTTCAATAAAGAAAAGAGAGGAGTTGTTCCATTTTACGTGACATTCTTTCGTTTTTAGTCTGTTCCAACAAGAGCAGAACTTTTCTATTAGAAACAATTTAACTTTTAACTTCCCAATTCCTTAATGACATGCTCTTATAGTTAACGGAATGTCATGGCATGTTTAAGACCACAAAGTTCTCCGTCCAGTCAACACCTTCACATAAAATGAAACAGCATAGTCACTTACTTCATAAGAGAGATTTGCAATTGCAGGTCCCGGTCCAACTCTATAAATAGGACTATCCTTTCCTCCTTGCCAATCCACATTTGCTACTTTTCCACCGATAGTCCTTATGATTGCATCTCCATCACCCCAAGAAATTGGCAATGACGGTATCAATGGTACATTTCCTCCCTCGTCAACTTCCTCGCCTGATAATCTCTCACATTCTCCAGTACTAGGCCACCCTGGTGTTGTAGGATCACCAATTCCGTCATACACTGATCCAACTTGAACTCCACTTGGTGGCATCCACTTATCGTCCGGAAACCATTTTTCGCCACCATAGTCCTTTTTATCAGTAAAAATTAACACCCCTATTGCACCAACAGCATGAGCATTATGTACAATGTCTCCCCTGTATATCTTCCCATATCTTGCCAATACAACAGTATTAGATACATTAACTCCCATTTCTCTCAATGTTGCATAGTCCTCCACACGCCCGTAATTTGCATATACCACAGGACCAGTTGCAGTACCTGATCAGGTGGATCCAATATATAAAATTTTACGAGTTGAACCTTTAAAGTACTAAAGTGCTAAAATTCATTATAAAAATAACGAGTTCATGACTTAATATTTGTTGAATAAAATCAAAATGTCCTCAAATTGTTAGAATATGGATAATAAGAATAACACTACAAAACCAAAATGACACTTGTTTTGACTTAACATAGCCATGTTTCTAGAGGATAGTTAGTTGAAGTCTCTTTCACGAGCAAACTGAAGAACAGTAACAATACTATCTACGGGATTCAACTAAGCCAGACAAAAGGTAGCCTTGACAAACTATTATTATACTACAAAACCAAAATGACACTTGCTTGACTTAACATAACCATGTTTCTTGAAGATTGTTAAAGTCTCTTTCACGAGCAAACGGAAGAATAATAACAGTACTATCTCCCGAATTCAACCAAGCCACACAAGTGCCAACATTCAAGAATGTCCCTCTTCTATTCTCGACTCTATGATTTCACCCTATGATCAATGATCTCTCTCAAATGCTTTTCAATATAATTGCTTATGATTTCCAAAGAAACCAACCCTATCTATCATATCAAGGATGAGATTAAACTAAAATAAAATCCTTCAAACTTAATTTCAAGATTCATGAACCACTTAGTAAATTCAAAAGACTTGAATGTATTTTAAACCCCTTTTGTTTCAACTTGTTTGTCTTAATTTCCTTTCAGTCTTTTTCCAAAAGAATATCTCTTTCCTTTTTTCACAACTCTTTAAAATTCTGAACTTTCCCGAAGACATTTTTAAGACTACACGATTAAAGGACATTGCAATACATTCTAGGTATATTTAGTATAAGACCACAAGATTCAAAAGTACTCTTGACTATCTTAAACTCCGTGTCAAGTTAAAATAAGACAAACAAATTGAAACGAAGAGAGTATGTCAATTAACAATACTTGATCTAGCATAAGCATGAAAGGTAGGTAATACATTCTATTTATACATAGTATAAGACCACGAGATTCAAAAGTACTCTTTACTATCTTAAACTTCGTGTCAAGTTAAAACCAGACAAATAAATCGAAACGAAGGGGGTATGTCAATTAACAATACCTGATCTAGCATAAGCATGAAAGGTAGGTAATACTTCATTTGCCACCTCTGCATATGGATCACCATCATAAATCTCTTGAAAAAGACCAAACTTTTTTGTTTTTTCTGAAGATTTTAGGGTTAAAGACCTTGAGACAGGATAAGTTAAGGAAACATCATAGGATGTTACATGTGATGGTATGTTACAAGAAGTGAAAATTGACAGAACATAAGCTGCTGCATCAGCATTAGCTTGAGAACCAGCAACATGGGGTCTCTTAGTTAAGGTATAAAGATGATTTGCTATAGAGGAATTATCAGAAAAAGAACCAGATATGAACAAAGTGTGATAGTAAGATTTTGGTGGGGTTTCCAAGAAAATAAAGGAAATTGAAGTGGCTAGTACTATCAAGGTGAAAAATGTTAACTTTGTCATTTGATTTTAGTTTCTTGAAATTTGGTCATAGATTCTTGATTTTTGGTGAAATTGGTCTTAACTCTTAAGGTGAAGTTGAGCAAGAAAGTTGAGTCCTTTATGTCATAGTGGTTTTTCCAATGTCAAAGATTGTGTATTTTGAAGGACTTTTTAGGCATGAAAATGGACAAAAATGATAGGTAAATAACCATTTATTTGAGTGATATTTTTTGGTCTTTTCAAGTTAGTTTCAGAATCTTTCATAAAGAAATAGTTAGATTCTTGGATATATGTGTGTGTCACTAAGAGGGGCCAAGACTTGGGAGTTGGGCCTACAATTGGTGGTGTGTGTTGGTGGGGGGGGGGGGGGGATATTTTAATTAAAAAGAAAAGAAATAATATA
>JAJOOR010037517.1:0-15045 GCA_036250505.1 Solanum acaule | reverse complement strand
AGGTTGTTTAGACCCCCCCCCCCCCCACTAGATGACTCAAGTCTAGTTTTATACGGATAGATATGTTCAAAAATTTAGCATTATCTAATTCCATTACCGTATTATCATGATTATCCGGATGTTCGGACTTATGAACCAAAAATTGACATGCCTTACTATTTGTGGCATATCCAATGAATACACAATCCACAGTCTTAGGCCCTATTTTCACTCTCTTAGATATATGAACTTGGACTTTGGCTAGTCACCCCCACACTTTGAAATATTTCAAGTTGGGTTTTCTACCTTTCCATTTCTCATATGGAATAACACGTGTCTTCGTGTGAGGCACTCTATTGAGTATTCGATTTGCTATAAGGATAGCTTCCCCTACAAGTTTTGTGGTAAACCTGAACTTATAAGTAAGACATTCATCATTTCTTTTAAAGTTTGGTTTTTCCTTTCCGCAATTCCATTAGATTGGAGAGAGTAAGGAGCAGTAGTTTGACGGATTATTCCATTTTCCAAACATCTTTCTGCAAATGGAGATTCATATTCTCCACCTTTATCACTTCTGATCATTTTGATCTTTCTATCCAACTGATTTTCAACTTCAGTTTTATATTGCCTAAATGCGTCTATTGCTTCATCCTTACCATTTAGCAAATAGACATAACAATATCTTGTGCAATCGTGAATAAAAGGTATGAAATATTTTTTTCCACCACGTGTTGGTGTTGACTTCATGTCACTCATGTCACAAATGTTAGTGTGAATCAGTTCTAAGAGATATGAATTCCTTTCAACAGATTTATAAGTATGCTTATCATACTTAGATTCAACGCAAACTTGACATTTTGATTTATTGCACTCAAATTTAGGCAAAACATTTAAGTTAATCAGTTTTCGCAAGGTTTTGTTATTAACGTGTCCCAAACGTTCATGCCATAAACATTTAGACTCAAGCAAGTAAGAAGAAGCAGAATCTTTATTCATATCAATTGCAATTACATTGAGTTTAAAGAGGCCAACAGTGAGGTAACCTTTTCCTACATACATCTCATTCTTATTCACTACAACTTTATCAGAAACAAATACACATATGAATCCGTTATTTGTCAGAACTAGTATAGAAACTAAGTTCTTGCACAATTCCGGAACGTACGAGACCCTGTTCAAAGTCACCACCTTGCCCGATGTCATATTTAAGAGTACCTTGCATGTTCCTTCCACCTTTCCAACAACGGAGTTTGCCATAAACAACTTCTCGTCTGCTGGTGCTGGAGTATATGATGCAAATAATTCTTTGTTGGCACAAACATGGCATGAGGCGCCAGAATCTATCCACCATTCTCTTGGATTTCCAACCAAGTTGCATTTCGAAAGCATTGCGCAGAGATCGTCCATCTCTCCTTTGGATTCAGCCAAATTTGCTTGATCCTTCTTCTTGTCCTCCTTGGGACCCCGACATTCAGTAGGCTTATGACCACGTTTGCCACAATTGAAGCAGCTTCCATTGAATTTATTCTTAGGAGAATTGCTTTCTGGACCAGATGCTTTCTTTCTTTTCTTTGATTTTGTGGGATCTTCTTGAACTATATTTACTCCAGATATTGCTAAATTATCACGCGACCTCTTTTCTATGGCATTGTTATCCTCTTCGAATCCCAGCCTTACCATGAGATCTTCAACAATCATCTCTTTGTGCTTATGTTTCAAGTAGTTTTTGAAGTCCTTCCACAATGGAGGTAACTTCTCAATAATGGCAGCCACTTGAAAGACATCATTCATAACCAATCCTACATTAAAGATTATGTAAGTATTAAGAATAGACTTAATATTTCCAACATAGGTATTAAATAAATTTATACCTTCAGCAAGGAGATCATGGATTATGACCTGCAATTCTTGAACTTGGGTGACGACGGTCTTACTGTCTATCATCTTATAGTCCAGAAACTTTGCCACAATGAACTTCTTCATTCGGCATCCTCTGTTTTGTACTTATTTTCTAAAGCATCCCAAAGTTCTTTTGAGGTTTGACATTACTGTACATATTGTACAGATCATCTTGCAGGCAACTCAGAATATAATTTTTACACAAAAAATCTGAATGTGTCCATGCTTCTGTTACTAAGAATCGTTCTTCAGACGGAGTTTCATCCGACATAACATGAATGTTCTCATTAATGAACCTCTGCAGACTTAATGTAGTCAGATAGAAGAACATCTTCTGCTGCCATCTCTTGAAGTCAACTCCAGAAAAATTTGTAGGTTTCTCAGCCGGTGCTAGGACAGTAGTTGAACGATTGTGTGCAACTGATGTTGTTGCAGCACTTACTGTTCCAGCATTTACTGTTCCAACATTTACTTGACTTGAATTAGTCATTTTTTCTGTCACAAATAGCAGACAATTTTAGTATGTGAAATACTAACAGTAAAGAATAAATCCTTACACACACTGTTTTTGATTTAACGATAAAGTTTTTATGTTCTTTTAATAATTAATTGAATGAATTTTAAAAATTCAAACAGAGTAGAAAACCGTAAGGTTTTATTCTCCAGAAACTAGTAAATTTCTTAAGATTGTTATCTCCTATATTCAGGTTAGTCAAAAATACAAAAAAGATGAAATAGAGAGAATGTTTTTAATCCAAGTCCACAGAAACCACTGTGTTTCCTTAAGAAATTTAATTCCCTCACTGTACCCGAGGTTGCAAATTAATTCCTACCAAGATAAAATGGATTAACCTGTTAGAGAAGTAGCGGTACCTCAAACTTCAGTAAGTTCAGCGAACGCAAGAACAACAACAAGAGCACGCATAGACTCAGTCGATCGACAATTTTGTTTATGTAGGAAAATGTATGTAGAAAGGAAAAAATTTCAGTGTTTGAAAAATGGAAAAAGACCTCTTATTTATAGCTATTTATAGCAAGGAACGCATCTGTTCAGACCCATTTTTTCCAGAACGTTGTGTCTTTTGGGAAAGTAACGACTTTTCGGAAGGAACAGGTCCTTTCAGAATGTTTTTACCGTTACACGTGATGAATTTCAAATAAATTCTATTGGGCCAAATTAATTCTGTTATTTAACTAACATTCTGAATTAATTTATAAGAGAAAGAAATGAATTTACAACATTGATTAAATAAATTTTGTCCAAAAATATTATCAAATTATTTGCCAAATCCAAATCCGAAGCCGAGGCCGTGGCCGAGGTCAAGCGAGCGATGACGACGGCGCGAGGGGCACTTTCTTTTTAACCCTTTAAGAACTAAAGGAAGTGTTTCCTAATATAAGGACAACAATTTCTTTTCTTCTACCAATATGGTAAAAATGACTTTTCATTTTCCCTCCAAAATTGATTCCCCCACTTTCCATTTCTTTCTTCTTATTTCCCATTCACACCTTGCTAAACCCAACAACTAATGCATTGAGGCCCTTACATGGTAGAGCTTCGCTTCACACTTATAGTGGTGAAGCGAGTGCTTTCCTAAATACTGGGTTAATGACCCACTCATTTATTAACTCAATCCATCCTGACCTCTAAAAATTTAGTCTATTTAAAAGTTAGATTGTTGTGCTTGCATTTGTGAGCAAGACATATCTGTGGAAGAAGCCAATTAAATTAAGTATTTATTAATATTTTTAGTAGCTTTATGTATTTTATTATAAAATATGATCTTTTTTATTTTTTCTTAAGGATTAGGCTTAGCGATTGTTATTTTTCTAGAAGACGATTTATGTTTCCTAGTTTCACAATGATTAGATTTCTTGTTGATGTAATAAGACTGCCTATTCAAAAGGAATAAAACATGTCATATTTTTATTTAAAAAATATGTTATTGGAGTTCCCTCATCCATTGAATATTATGATTCAACATTTTTTTAATGAGTTGAAGTTATATTCAAAATAGATTGTTCTAGGAATTCGAACAAAGACAAAGAAAAGTCAAAGTAAATTGATTTATATTTTCCTGTTCATCGTCCTATGACTTGATCCGTCTATAGAACTCCTAACAATTTGGTAATGGGGCTTGACCCAATCAGGTCATTTCCAGATTCCAAGAGGAACAATGAATGCATACTAGCCACTATAATATGTAGAGTTGAATAGTATCAGTGATGGAAATGGGGAGATTTTTGGTGGGGGTGGGGTGGGTTGAGCTTAACACACAAATTTTTTATCTGCCCGCCCCGCTCCGCAACACAGTTTTTTTCTTTTTCAACCCGATCCACCCCGCCCCGCTTAGACTAGCCTTGCATAATTTTTTTAATATTTTCTTTTTCTAGTTAAGTTTGATACTAAAAAAATTCATAAAAACAAATTCATTTTTACATTAAGTTGTATTAAATTAATAGGAAAGTGACTCAAAATTTTATTTTTAAGAGGTCAAATTGAGAAACATGTAAGAAATTGTATTTTTTTATTGAACCATTTTCATTTACTATCTTGAATATTTTCATAGCTTTAAAAAATAACTTAATAAATAATGTTATATCACTCTTATAACATGTAAAAAAATATTAGGTTTGAATCCACATAAAATTACATATACCCCCAACCTGCCCCGCCCCACATTAGTTTTAAATAAACCCACTTCAACCCACCCCGCATCCCACCCATCCCGCCCATCCCGCCCCACCCCACATAGCCTTAAGCCCACCCTACCCACATTCGCCCCGCCGTATTGCCATCCCTAAATAGAATGACTGATTGGGTATGTAATTACGAACCAAAAATTTTGTGTAAGGATCTAGAAAAGACAATCAACATTTTTTCTTACATAGCAAATGGACATATCATCTATTTAAAATGGTCATTTATATATAAGGAATCATAAGGGTAAAACCTAGAAGAATCGCATGGGTTTTAAGTAGCTGGAACAAGGATAGAAATGTCACAAAGAAGGAGGAGAGATGGAAATTTGTCCCAACATGCATATGATTGAAAATTTTGGGATGAAAGGAACAAGAGGATGTATTAGCTCAAATAGAGAACATATTTGATGTACTTGATTGTTTATAGGCTTTAGAAAGGTGGAAAAGAGGCAAGTTTATAATACTTTTGGAAAGGAACTACACATTTTAGATTAAAGTTACCATATGCAAAAAAATTGTTGTAATAAAGAGAAAAGAAAGTCTTTCGGTAGAGTGTACTTGAAAAATAATGCATGCATTAGCCTTGTCTATTATTAGTACCTTCTTTGTTATACTTTTTAGCCAGAAGTGTCACAAAACTTGCATTAGTTATACACTCTACTGTATATTGAGGTGTGTACTACTAATACCATGAATTTTCATTTACTAGTAAAATAAAGGGTTTCAACACACGTATTAGATAGATTAACGACATTAATACCCCGCAAATCTCCCCCCAAACATTTTCCCAAGATAAAGAGTGTGTAAGGTATTTTTTAGAGAAACACTTTTTTTGGAAGTTATGGAATGCATTTTATTTTTAATACAACAAACCAAACACGTAAAAAAAAAATCTTCGCAGAACTAATGCAAGCATTATTTCACACTTTAATTTTGTTTGTAGGTTTCTCTTTTTTTGGTATACCTCTAGTATATGTCATGCTAGCCTTGTTTTATCATGGAAACTTTTTACTTGACTAAAAAAATAAACAAACAATCTAAATCTTTGTAAGAGTTTGGCGGGTTGTGTTATGACCCATTTTAAGCATATTTTGATCAAAATCATCTCAGTCCAACAATTTTTAGTTTGTATTAGACAACCACTCAATTATTGATTGAACCCATTTTGACCTTTCAAATCCAGTCCAAACTTACAATTTGCCTCCCTAGCTAACCAGTAGTTTTACACATTTGCAATCTCAAGGTCCACTACAGAAAATATATTTTTGTGGAGATTATAATGCATGGATTTTTACAAGGTAAATTAATAATGAATGGATTATTATTCAGTGATTAGCAGTTTAGACATTGTTATACATGAACTAATTACTTTGAAACAATATTTTTGTCTTTAAATAACTACTATTTGCATTGCTAATTCATATATTCTTATTCCATATTCTATTCTACATAAAATATTATTAATAGCTAATGGATGTATTATGAACTCTTATTACAAAAGAATTTGCTATCTCACATAGAGATAGCCTATGTGTAAAATGTATATGTGCCAACCTCCATAAAGATGGAACCATGAAAGAACACTAACCAGTGCAAGAGTGTTTTCTTTGATCTATCACATTCACATTATTCACTAGTAGTTCGGTAAATGGCTCTGATTGATTTACCAATCTTGACAACTCAAAGCTACATCAACGATAAAAGATGCAACAAACAAAAATGATTGACTTAGTAACATAAGAGCTCCATAACCTTCTATTTTGTTGTCGAAAACCTTTAATAAATGGGTGACTGAAGACTAACAACAAGTGACTTAAGAGACAAGAATTGACTACATTAAAAGACTCAATCGCTGGTAAAGTCTTCTCCAAGCTTAACGCTAATTTTAAGAACTCCAATTATCAACTTTTGATAGTTATGAGTTAAAGAATTATCATCCTCTGTCTTAGGAGAAACATTTAAATAAAACTTGATATGGTTGGCCATAACAACACTTCTAGTTTTTTTTATGCTTCTCCATCCGAAACTTCATTATCAACTTCTGCTCCTCCATGTGTTAATCTTGAGGTAGTTCTGAGCCAGAGCGCATAATCTTAAACAATAGTATTCATTTTTTTCTTTCTTGTTCAGTGCTTGTAATTCTTTACGGAGATCTTCAAATGCCTCAAAGACATTTCATTTGACATCAGCATGATCACCTTGACGATCATCTAGTGTCACGTCAAAAAAATTCAATTATTTTTCTATACTTGTGGAATCATTAGAAAATGATTTTCCTCTTAATGAAAATAGTGTAACACCAACATCAGCTCCGGTTCAAGTTGCAAACTTATCTACTTGTTGGGACGTACTTCTTTTATTATTGAGAAACTAACAGTGCATACTTTCTTAAACTCAATTAACTTCATTTCAATCTTTTGGTTACACTTTTTGGTCATTTTTTCCATTTCAAAAAAAAAAAAATTAAAGAAAAAAATATGGAAAACGTGACCAATTAGCAAAAGATTGAAATAAAGTTGATTGAGTCTTAGAACGCAAGTACCGTTAGTTTCTCGAAAAGGAAAAAACCTTGTTTTTGCATATAAGCTTGCAAGTTGGATTGAAGTATATGTTGGTGTTATGATTTTTTCACAAGTGTAAAACCATGTTTCTATTTACAAGTAAACTAAAATATAGACAATTTTTTAGTGAAACTAGAAGATCACTACCGTAAACATGTTGAGGGAAGATCGAATGTCTTTGATGCTTTTGAAGATCTTTGTAATGAATTTCAAGCATTAAACGAGAATGAAAAAAAAGAATACTATTAGTGAAAACCAAAAAACCAACAAATACAAATGTATAAGATAATGCAACTTGGCTCACAAATACCGTTAGATAAGCACATATTGGAGCATATGTTGATAATGAAGTTGCAAATGGAGAAAGTTAGAAAACACAAGAAGTGTTATTATGGCCTAGCATCTCAAGATTGATTTAAATGTTGTCCATGAGCCTGACGAGGAGGAAAGTTCTTGAACTCATAATTATCATTGAGCGGTAACTGGAGTTCTTGAATATGGATCTAAGCATGGAGGAAAGTTTACCCATGGTTGAAATATCTAATATTGTCAATTATCGGCATTGTTATTAAGTTAGTTTTTGTTAGTATTCAGTCATCCCATTATATAAAGTTTTAACTAAAAAAATTGTAGGATATGAAGTTCTTATATTATTCAGACAGATTTTATTTATTTTTATTTTTTTATCTTTAGTCTTTCATAAAGTTTTGTGTAGTCTTGATTCGTAAGTCAATTGAGGTCTTTTATTGACCTAGTGAATGATCAAAGAAATTCCTTATGCACTCATTAATATTTTTTATTTCCAATGAAGGAGGCACATTTAAGTATAGGCCAGTTCTCTACAAGATGATGGAATCTCTGTAATACAAGTTTTTTCTAATATCTATAGACTTTACTGGCAAATTAAGAATTTCAAGATAAATTGAGCTTGATTTTTTAGCAAGATCCACACATGTAATGAAGTAGAGTACATTTTTTTACTGAGAGCACATACAGAAAAGGGGTTCCTTTCTTGTATAAAACAAAATAAACTTTACTCATTTATATTAACCTTATAGGGTACTTTCCCAAATTCGATTTATTCCTTTTCTGGCTCCAATTTTGTGTAACCTTAATTACAAATCAATTGAAATCTTATATAAGACTATGTGAAAATGATGGATCAAAGATAACCCTCTTGTACTCATTATGACACTTCGATCGCAAAGTTATACAAATAGATTGAATCTAAAGACAGATGAAAAACAACTATGTCTTTAAATTTATTTACATATATAACGTTAATTTGTTTTATGGGTAAATTTTCTCCTAATGTGATTAAGAAAAAAGTATGTACAACTCCATCTCAATTAAACTTTATAATATGATTTTACACATATAATTAGTTTCATCCCCCCTCCCTCCGGGGTAAAGTAAATAAATTACAATAGAAAGGTATGAGGCAAATGCAAGATAGTAATGGAGAAAAAAAGTAGTAGCTTTAGAGCATTTCTCCATGAAGCTATAGTAATAAGAAAATGCTTCAAGGTCCCCTCGATCGTGGCTAGCAGAGGACCGTGGCCAAACGAACTTGGAAGGGGATCCCACAAATGCAGGCCCTGCAAACGTGCTAGCTAGGCTTCCTGGCCTTCGTGAACATTACCTAAGGTCCAGAATACAAAGGACATTTCGGCTAGCACAAGTTGATGTATATCAGCTTGTTTTGGCAATTCTTTACTCTGCGACGAGGTAAGTGGTATTTGGAATTCATTCGGAACTTTGTTCATGCAAACACGATAAATTATCCAGCCAAATTCGATATTCTAGACTAAATAAAGCTGTAGAAACAATATATGAGTTCGTCTTGACAAAAAGTGGGCCCCACACATAAACTCCATTTTAAAGCTTGAATCCCTAATGGGACTCAAAATTAGATCTAGAGCCTCGAAATTTGCACGAAGGATCATTCTAGACTAAACTGTACATTCCCGAGCTAACCGCGTTGTAGATATTCTCATTCGGGAATGTGTAACAAGAATGTTGACCAAGTTCAAACTTAGGCTAATACTTAAAAGTTAACATACCTATTTGCACAAACGCATGCTTAAAGTCTCGAGAGTCGTACCGACCATGCCACTTTATTGAAATAACCCTTTTTGAGATGATGGAACTGTTTGAATTAGATTACGAGGTCATCATCCCTCCCTTTTGATCAAAATGAATTGTTCAAGTTTCAAAAGATTTGAAACACAGAAAATAGAATAGAATTCAAATGTACAACCAAGTGACCCTATTGTTAGTCCCAAAAAATAATAAATAAATTGTGGTCGCTACAAGAACGTTCTTAATGACTAATAGAAGGCATTAACACATAAATGACCTGGAAGGTCATTACACCCATTTGAGACAAAGCATTGAATGGAAGAACTACCAAATATTAGTTGTTAGTGGGCAGTGCAAAAGGTGGTGATTCACTTTTTCATTGGTTTTTTTGCATAGGTAGAATCCTTTGATAAGAATAATGCCTCTCTTTTTGAGTTTTTCTAGGATCAGGCATGCAACTTTTTAGGGTTCTATGTAAAACAATTAACTTTATGAGGTTGTCTAGTTCTCCCAACATGTTTCTGGGGCCGGTCCTTAAGCACACCATTTACACACCATCCTTGTTTGGATTATTCTTTCCCAGTGTAATCACCCATCTTCCTATCTGGGGAAAATCCAAGTTGTACCCTCTAATGAAACAAAGAGATGGAGGAGCTCATTGACTTTGTAGTCTTGATGATTCCTTCCGAAAGCAGTTGCATTTATTATTACTTATTAGACTTCATTAGCCTTGACTGTAGTTATTGAATATTCTAATGTGGTCAAATATCATATTTGTTATTAATATAGTTGTTGTTAGTCCTCAGTCATCAATTTATACAAGTTTTTTTCCATAAAATTATTGGTTATGAAGTTCTTTTGTTATTTGGTCAATTTTTATGTTTTTTCATCTTTTGGTTCAATGATGCTTTGTGTTCTCTAGATTGACAAGTCAGTTAAAATCTTTTATTGAACAACGTAAATGTGATGGATCCAAGAAAACCATATTCCACTCATTATTCCACTTATATCACAAAGTAATATAGATGAATTGAATCTAAAGCCAAATGAAAACAACTTTGTTTTACATTTATTTACATATATAATGTTAATTTTTTGTTATGTGTACACTTTTTCGATGTGACTCAAGAAAATATATGTACACTATACCTCAATAAATCATTATGATATGATATTACATCCCCCCCCCTCCCCTCCCCTCCTCCTCCCTTGGTAAAGTCTTCAAGAAAATCAATCATAGAACATCCCAACTTTTAGCATTCTTTCACAGTGTAATCACCCTTCTTCCTATTTAGGGCAACAACCATGTTGTGCCCTCTAGTGAAACAAGGAGATGGAGGAGCTCATTGACCTCCTAGTCCTATTCCTTCTTAAAGTAATTGTATTTAATGTTACTTTTTAGCCTTGATTAGCTTTATTAAAGTTGTTAAATTGGATCCCACTAAGTGAGATTTCATTGTATATGTTGTTGAACTGATCACTTCCTTTTTTACATCACCTATATTACTTTCAGTATTTATCTTTAAGATTTCCTTTATGTAATATCGACAATTCTTTTCCCAATAATGTTAAATTCATGTAAGGATTGGTTCCAAAGTTGCATATTAATGTTTGATGCCCCATTTCATACAAGAACAACTGTTTTATTCATAAATGGGATAGAAATTCACTACCGGAAACTCCAAGCAGAAGGACATGAATTGGCTACGATCAATAGGAAAATGGATAGACATTATAAAGAAAAATTCTTCAAAAATAAAATTAAGCACAAAGAAACTAAAAGGAAGGAAGTTTAGAGCTCAAACATAAATCTTAAAGCATGAGTTCTGCATTGCAGCATTCACAAAAAATTCGTCATTCACACTCAAGAGTTAACTCCCAAATAAAAATTGCACTTAGGGGTTTTGTAGAGTGTATAACAAAAATAATGAATGCATTAACTTTATGTATTAGTAATACCTTGTTTGGTACATTTGTACATGCTATGTAGAACTAATGCAAACATTAGTTACACATTCAATTGTGTACTAAGATGTGTCTTACAAATACCATGGATTTCTAAGTATTAGGAATACAAGGGATTTTATTACATACTTAAAGACCTAGGGGTGGTAATTAGACAGGTTGGTCAAATTTGGATGAGTCATAATGGGTTAGAACAACAATCAGTTATAGATCCAACCCAACCCAAATTTTTTGGGGTCAAAATGGGTTAGGTAATATGTTACATTATGGGTCAAGACCCAATCCAACCCATTTTTTACTAAGCTTAATTGTTTTTTTGTTCTTCTAAACTATTTCAATACCTAATCAATTTATATTTTTCTCTTTTATGGCTATATTACAACATATCTAATTGAGGAAAAAAAAATTTAAGAAAAATTTTGACAAGATTTTTCATGAGCTAATTTGGGTAACATATCTACCCAATTTTTAATGGGTTGAAATAGGTTGAGCTAATGAAAGGGTGGGTCACTAACCTGCCCAATCTTAAATGGGTTGGGAGGGTTGTATTTGTTGGGGTTTAATTTTCCGCCCCTATAAAGACCCCATTGCCCCTCAAAATATGTTTTACATATTTTCCATCATAATTGTAACACCCTGAAGATTTTTGAGCTAAGACTCAAATCATTATTCATTGTGAATGGAACTTTGCCAAGTGATTTTAAAATTTCTGAGGTGTTAAGGTCATAAGATGTAGCACCTCGAGTTTCAAACAGAACTGAAGAGAAATTTGTTCAAGTCACCCATCATTTTCTTAAGTTTTGGATCAACTTCAAATGACCATATCTTTTAGCACATAAACATTTGGGTGGCCCGTAAATTATCAAATTAAAGGTCTTCGATTCCTCTTTCCAACGCTACTGATTTTGTTAAAATCTGAGCTCTGAGCAAAAAGTTGTGACTGATTTACTAACGACGCCCAAACCTAGCAGCAGCTCCATGATGGCTCCGCGTTACGGAGCCAATTCGTACCTCACTTCCTGCTAGAAAATTGTTCCGACTCCCAACTCTTTTTATTTATTTCTTTAACGATATTTTAGTCCTAAAACACCTTAGGAGATTATCTAAATTACCCAAAACATGCAGAAAAATTAGTTTTCATGAATCAAACCCTCCCATTCACTCCTAAAATTACACGCTCAAGAAATTCAAGAAACGCTAAGGATAGGGTTCATCTTCCAAGATTTTCCTTTAAGTTTCTTCAAGAAGATTTCTCTTCCAGATATGTAAGCTTTAATAGTGTTGGGTTTGTTCGCCCTCACGCCAATCATGTAAAATTTCATCCATGAATTCTTTTTAAAGTTGATTGATTGAGATTCTTGATGAATTCTTGAGGTTTAGCTTCACTCTATATTAATAGAGTCTTGTTGAGTTCTTGAAGTGAGAGTTTTGCGAATGAGTGTAATTATTAATGAGTTTTGTGTGTTTCATTGAA
Organism: Solanum acaule; assembly: GCA_036250505.1. Taxonomy (NCBI): domain Eukaryota; kingdom Viridiplantae; phylum Streptophyta; class Magnoliopsida; order Solanales; family Solanaceae; genus Solanum; species Solanum acaule. The sequence goes on along the minus strand of JAJOOR010037517.1, from coordinate 2,382 downwards.
AACATTTTGGGCTTATGAAAATTTGTGAATTGGGACCATAGAATTGCATAGGGTATGAATTGAATCGAGTTGGGAGAGGAAGAAAAGATCGGGAAAATAATCGTGCCTAGGTCGACGATGCGGAGACGCTTAAGACTTTTAGTGTTCAGATAGTCACCCCATCTCCACATCACGGAGAGGATACGAAGTCTTGTGCCTCAAAATTTATTTTGCGACCAAAAATTAAATTCATCATCTGCGTCGCGCCAGTGACCTACAGTTGTGTTTTCGCTCATTTCTTAATATCAACTATCTAAACTTCATTTAATCATTGAGAGATCCCATATCCTAATCATAATATTTGAATTCATACTTCACATTTGAGGTAGAGTTAAGAGTAAAGTGGGAGAAAGTCCCTTTGAGTCTTTTGAGGATTCTTCTACAATAACTCATAATTTGTTTCAAGACTAGATTAAGTGAGCATGAGAATTAGAAGGGTGTATTCATGAGTCTACATTAGCATTGAGATCCTTGAGTTGAGTCGTTGATGCCCATAATTCTGCATGAACTCCATAAATTGAGTATCTTTGAGAGGAGTAGTATCTTCAAATTCTTATTCTTGAGTATTGAGTCCCTAACCCTTTTGAGATTATATCCCTAATTATGGGTTTACCATATGTTATACATGAAGGTTTTTGAGTTGAGTTGTTCATGCCCATAATTCCGCATGAACCCTATAAGTCGAGCATTTTTTAGATGAGTAGTATCATTGAGTCCTTGAGTTCTTGAGTTATTGAATTTCGAGTATTGAGTTCTATATATGGTTATTGAAACCCTTGAATTGTGTCATTCACGTCCATAATTCGGCATGAACCCTATTTTAAGAAGTCTTTTACGTTTATTAATAATGTGTTTAAAAACTTGAGTATAACTATGAGGATAAGGAGAGTCGAGTTTCATTTTTTAAAATGAGTATAAGGGGACGAAGTATTCCCAAGAGTAAATGTTTTTACATTTAAAATGAGAAGAAACTTTGATTTCCAAATGAGTTCATGAGAAGTATTGAGCACTATCTCTTTTAAGAGAACCTTTTGAGTAATAATTTCAAAGTTTGATGATAAGGAAATATTTTTAAACACATGAGCAAGCGTTATATTATTTGGAGTAGTATTGAGCACCGAAATGGGGATGAGTTCAGACAACTCAAAGTCCTCAAAAACCATGTATGCCAATGTGGGTAGAAAGTGTCATACTTTTTAGATGATTCCTTATTTATTTTTAAGCATAGCTTAGTGGATTCACTTAGTTGAGGATGTCCTATACTCCGGCAAGGTATATGACAGTTCTGGCAGTGTGGGCGAAACGTTGTATCATCACATAGCTCATAGTGATAGTTGTCAGTTAGAGAATCACTCAAATAAGAATAAAGAGTTTATTATTGTATTTTCATATACATTTGAGTTATTATCTGCTGTTTTAAAAGTTTCATGTATATAGCATCTTTTATTGTTTCTTTCATTATGAGTTAAGTATTCTGAGTTGAGTTCAGTATCTTGAGTTAAGTTGAGTATTTTAAGTTGAGTTATGTATCCTTGAGGTTAGTTAAGTATTCCTGAGTCGAGTTGAGTATTCTTGAGTCATGTTGAGTTTAGATGAAGTGAGTATGTCGTCCTTATTATCAGTTCGAGCTTATGCTTATGTTGCAGATTTCCCCTTACATGCTCGTACAATCCATGTATTGACACTATTTGGCCGGGATCGTTTCAAGATGTAGATACAGGTATTCAGGATCATCAACAGGTGTTTCGTTCAGGTCATGTGATATTCCAGATAGCTTTGGTGAGCCTTCTTACATTCCGAAGGACTTCACCTTTACCTTACAATTAGTAGTTTTGAGATGTTGTGGGTCTTGTCCTGATATCATTCTGTAATAGTAGAGGCTTCATAGATAGACAGAGTTGAGGAATTGTTTGTATTTACTTTCTTTTGAGTTGTTTTAAAAACTCTGAGTATATATATGTTTAGTAATGTTCAGACTTTTCAAAGTTGAATAGTCGAGTTCAATGAATTTAATTTAGTTTTAAGCTTATGTATACTTGAGTTAGTCTTCCGCTTATAGTTAGTCAGTGTCACGCCCCGAGCCTACACCCTGGGTGTGGCCGGCACTCGAAGACCATTGCTGGCCTCAAGTGAACCCTTGGCCTGACTTAGTTAACTCAGCGGAAGACTTAAACATAAGAAAATATAACTCATGCATAACTTGAGAAATAATAGTTTAGCCAAAATGGAAACTCAGTCTTTAAACAACATCTGAATGATAATGTAAAGACAACTGAACTACTAACTGTCTATGAATCCTCTAAACAGCTGAGATGGATGTTGGGACAAACTCCACAACATCCT
>JAJOOR010037516.1:0-14364 GCA_036250505.1 Solanum acaule | reverse complement strand
CCCCCCCCCCCCCCCCCCCCCCCCCCCCCCCCCCCCCCCCCCCCCCCCCCCCAAGCAACCTGCCATGTTAGTTGTTATAATGAATAGAGGTTGACTCTGTGTTTGTCTGATAATTGTGATTGTTGTGTGTGTGTGTTTTTGGGAAAAATAGTGAAGTTTTTGTGTGTTGGGTTGTGCAACCGCTACTCTGTTGGTAATGATGACCTTGATCTGAAATTTGATGGTTAGAATTTTTAGATGACATCTTATGTACTGACATGTTTAACGCTAGGAGAAGAAACTAGAACTTGCCCGAGTAGTTTTGCTTAAATCAGAGAATAACTGGATATGAAAGGATTAGTAGGCCATTTTTGCTAAGCCATTGAAAAGCCAAAAATAAAATAACCAAATAAAAAGCATATCACTTGAACCCAAATTTGAGCCTGAAAACCAAGTTTGTTCTTACCCATTAAATATCATATCCATGGGTCTCCGAAGATACGATGCCACAACTCAGGCAAAAGGTCTAAGTTGAGGGTGATTACAACCCGAGAAGAAAGGAAAGGTGAAAAAAAAGGTTCAATCAGTTAGTTGAAAGAACAAAATGTAGAATAAAAAAAATAAAACGAATAAAAAGAAAATAATGGTTTATGGGATGTACTGAAATGAAGAAAAAGAGGGAATCGCTCAGAAAGAGTTGTGTGCAAATGAAACTTTGGAGAACCAAGGGACTAGTCACTCACAAACCCAAATATTCATTCCCTATCCTGAGCCTATGTTACAAGCTGATAAAGTCCTACGATGATCCTATTTTGGTTGTTCAAAAGATAGAGCGTAGAAAGCAAGGGCAAGCCTATGGTATTTTGTTGTTAGTTGAGAGTGTGAGTGTAGAAATTAGTCCTAATTATCATGAGTGAGGGACTTCTTTGGTGTAAGGACACAATGATTGCATTTGATAGTAGATTGTGTTAGCTAATAGTACACATGCATAAGCACGGTCGATTGTGAGTAATGAGATGTCATGTATTGATCCTTGCATGTTAGATTGATGGTTTTGGATACAATTTGTGATTGAGATGGGTGCTGCACAGTTTCAAAAAGATTTTGAATGTTTGACTGTTGAATGTATTATTTTTCTCATCACTTGAGGACAATTAATTGTTCAAAGTTGAGGGTGTTGATGTGCCGCGAAATCTTGGCATATTTGATGCTTGAAAACTAAGGATTAGTACTAGAATCAGGTGTAATTATGTGGATATGATGTGTTCGGTAGTGTTTGTACAGTGAAACGGGTGGAAATGAAAGAAGATAGAAAGGAAGAAAATTCAGTGAAAGTGAATTGAAGAAAGTAAAGACCACGGACGGCCTCACGGACCGTGGTCTTCACTACGGATCGTGATAAGGGTCATGAAGGACTTTTCTAGTGATCAGATGTGGAGAAGGCAAAGTTTGGCAACATCCAAGTAAAGACCATGGACGACATCACAGGTCGTGGTCCTCACAATGATCCGTGGAGGTGCTCGTAGAGTTGAACCAGTGTTTAGGCCTCGAGGAGCTACAATGGGAATTAACCAAGGAAAACCCACGGACACCCAGACGGACCTTGATCTCTATAACGGTCCGTGGTGTTGTCCGTGGTACCTTTACAATGTGTTGGCTTTGAAGATCCAAATCTCAGACGTGCCAAGTAAAGACCACGAAGGGCTTCACGGACCGTGAACCCCTTGACGGATCGTAAAGGTGTCCGTGGAGTTGCTCGACAGTTCAGTCCTACTTCGAGTAGGACTCTTTTTAAACACTTAATTTATATTAATTAGGTCAATTTTAGTTTTTATCTCATCTTATCTGGAACGAGTGACCAAGTTTCAAATATTCTTAGCTTTAATTTTGAACAACTAACATTGAATCAATTTTGAAGTTGGAATTCTGGTTTTTGAATCATCAAAGGGCTGATTGATTATGCAAATTTTCGTAAGTACTTTCTTATCATGTTTTCATTATCTAATTTTGTATGTTTATGTGAAATCATGAGTCACTAAATACCACAACAGAGATTGTGGGATCTATGACGTAAATCTAACTTTAGTTTCGTAAGACGAGTGGAAGGCGATTTGTATCTGCAAATTATAATTTAGCTTTCGTTATTCATGTATTCTAATGAGTGCACGCATTAGAGTTCGCCTGTATCTGTCATTTGTTCGAGAGAAAAATGATAGTTGGGAAAAAGCTGAATTAACCTAAAGAAATGGAGTCAAAGTTTGAATTCGAGAGAAAAGAACTTTAACACTATCGTAAGCGAGGGTAAAACTTGTTAACACTCTAGGACCGATAGGGCTTGAGTGAAAGTTATCTAATTAGATCGAGCAGTGTTAGATATAACTAACTCGCCTGTATTTTGCAGAGATGAATTGCCTGAAACTCATTTACGGAAAAACACTAGATGCAACATTATAGGGAACACAATCCTAGTTTCATTTAATTATCGAAACAACTTTAGAATTAATACTCTGTTAATTGTTAATCTAGATTTTGCTTACCAATATTAGTTACTAAGACTTCACAACTAAACCCAATTTACATTCCGTTATTGTTTTCTTTAGGAAATAATAACATTTGGGTAAACAAGACAGTGAAATCATTTATGTAAAGAAATTCTTTGTGGGATCAACCTTAACTCACGTTGAGTTCTATAAATTGACTTCAACCGTTTATACTTCTTAATTGAGGTGTAAGTTTGGACGTATCAGCGGGCTAAAATACCACTTGACACGTCATCGAGTGGTTCAGCGGGCACGACTTATACCGCCAAATGGAGCGCGAACTGAAAGGTTTTAAAGACAAACAGTTTAAAATTTTAAAATCCTTTCACTTTCTTAACTTTTCAACTTCCGGACCCTATCACTCGACTTTAGTTCTTCAATATTTTCATGTTTCTATTCTCGTACTCTTTGGGATCTGTGCTAAAAATTGGTTTTGGATACTTTGCCGCCTAGCATTACATTCTTGTTTTCAGCATAAAAAAGTTGGTTTTCCGAACCCAAAACTCCATATGTGGTTGAATTCGAATGCAAATGGTAATGTGTGGTTGATTGTTGTTAGGTAGTTAATTTTAGCGTGTTTAACTGTTGGATTGCCCATAATTTAGTTGAATAAGTGCCTAATTGTGCGTAATTGATCGATTTCCATGTTTTTGCTTGTCTAAAATAGAGTCTAAATCGTTAGGTTGCGATAAATTTATGTTGATTCTAGCGGGGTGAAGTCTGAGTAACCCCGGATTGTGCTAAATGATGTAGTTTTTCCAATGATGGAGCGTTTGACGTCATTCTTAAGGGGAAAAGACGTCAAATGGCCAATTTTAGCCAAATCAGGGGAAGTCTAAGTACCCCGAGGGGATGGGTGGTATGTGTTTTACCTTAATTGCATAGTGTAGGTGCTTAATTTTATTTTTGGGGGCTGCGTGCTTGATTTTGAATATTGGGGTTGAAAATTGGCACGTTTGGCTATTTGGTGAGCAGAGTCGAGCTCGCCGAATGGTTCGGCGGTTCGCCAAAATCCCCCAAGATCACCCATAATTTCCTTGAATTGTTGAGTTATGTTCTATAACTTTCGGTGATATGCCTGAGCTCGCCGAAAGTCCTTCTTGATCGCCCTTTTGCGCCCCTAATCCCTAAAATACACTATAACTTTCGGGGAACTACTTCTAGTTCATTGATTGGTGTCGGCGATCCGCCGAATGGCCCTGGACATCGTCGACTTGTCTTGAATTTTTCAAAATTTTGCCCTATAACTTTCGGCGAGCCCGACCTCGCTCGCTAAAGTGATTCGGTGACTTTCTGAATGGTTCGGCGAGTCTTTCTATAACTTCTTTTCTGCTCTTTTCTAGAATTTTTCCAACGTTTTTCTACTTTGTTTGCAGAAATGACTAGACCCAAGTGTCCGAAAGAGACATGCTCCCCCCTTCCGCAAGCGGGCACATGGAGTGGTTATTGATGAGGGTGCAGCTGCATCTAGAACAAAGGCAGCCTAACTCCCTACCAAGGGAGGAAATGGCAATGCCCCCGTGGATGAGACACCGGAGTACAGCTCGGACAATGAGGGGGTCTACGAGCCTCACATCACCACATCAGACAGCGAGGGGAATTCTCAGGATTCTCAGGCTTCCATCTCTGAGCCTGAAGATGACTAGCTACTGCAGACTCGGAGAGCAGAGATTCACTCCAAGTCGATGCATGATCCGTCTAGGATCCCGGTACCTCAGACTACTCCTCCCCCTCCAACTGCAGCTGCAGCTCCAGCACAAGCGGTGGTCCCAGCGCCACCAGTATAGGGTCCTCTTCCCCGGTCTCTCAACAAACTAAACGCCAAGGGATTGAGGACTATTCTTGAGGAGAAGAGATTGTCCACAAATGGTGTGGTGGACAGGCATCCAGAAACATGGAACACTCTTAAGTTTCATAAGTTCGAGATTTTCACCAAACCCCAGGGCCCTTACATTCTCAATTGGGTCCGAGAGTTTTATTCGGCCTATGGTGAGCTCGTCCCTAAGGGGAAGAAAAAGGCATGCATGTTCCAACCAATTTATTCTGTCATTGTTCGAGGCAAGAAGGTGAAGTGCAACAGTTCTGACATCAACGCGATTCTGGGGTGCACTTATGACTTCGTGCACCAATACATCAATCTGATCCAGAGGAAGACATTGGTAGGCCTAAAGGATTAGTTGGCACCCCTATTATCTGATACCACCCAGAGGTGGATAGAGACAGGTGTGCCCATAGAAAAGAAGGATCTCAATGTGGAAGCTCGGTACTGGTTCGGGTTCATCAGCACCACAATTATGCCATCCCAAAATGAATCCATTCTTAGACACCCAAAGGCAGCATGTTTAGGCTCTATGATTTTTCGCCAGAAGCTGAATCTAGGGATGCTGATTGAGCAGGAAATGGCCATGAGGGCCAACTAGAGACAGACTTTACTCTCATTCTGGTGTTGATCACCGAGTTGGGCAGACGGGCTCATGTACCTAGAGATAAGAAGACAGATCTGGAGGTGACACCCACCAGATCTGGTGTTGATCACCGAGCTGTGCAGACGGGCTCATGTACCTAGAGAAAAGAAGACGGATCTGGAGGTGACACCCACCTCATCTACTAACATCCAACGTATTGAGGCCGAGTACCAAAAGGATGAGGTTGAAAGAAGAAGAGAAGCTCCGGTAGACACATCCCCATAGGTTGATGTTGCTATGATACATATAGAGGCAGTCATGCCTAAGCAGGCTAGTGGGCTCTCAGGTACATTTGTACCCCCTTCTTCTGAGACTCTGGATACTTCTGCTGCTCCCCCGCCCCCTAGATCTGCTGCTGGTACTTCTGCTTCTAGGCCTCTGATCACCTAGGCGATGTTGTATAAGATGGGGCATTTGGCCCAATCTGCTGATACACGTGCCTCCCAGTTAAAGGCCGTTGTTCCTGGGATGATCAAGAGAGTCATTGTTGCTGCATTGACATCTCTCAGCGCTTTTATTGATGCCCTTACGGCGAGAGTTGAGGTGTGTGAGACAGTACAGAGAGCTCTGAGAGATACTACTATGGTAGGCTCCAGCGGAGCCAAGGATGCTGAGACACTGGGCACTGATGCCCAGGCAGAGAGTGTGACTGAGATGCAGACTTCACCCCAGGCCTAGCCTTGCCTGGCAGGATGATTGTTTTTACCTCTCTCTATTGTGTCTTATTGATTGTTGTTTTATTTAGTTGCATTTGACGACAACTGCATGTTTTTGTGGGTGGGGTGAGGTATTTCCATACTTACCTGTAGGTTGTTTTGGGAATATTAGGCTTATTTGGTTTATATATACAGCTTGGTTTTGGTATTGCAAATGTTTTAGCTTGTGGCCCATTATTTTGATGTGAAATCGATTTTGAACAAAATTTTAAAATTTAGGCACCTCTTGTGTATGTGATTGTGGTTGTTCTTGTGCAAATTTGAGTATCGATCATAGTCAATTGTCACGCCCTAAAATCAAGGGGCACAACTGGATCCTAATGCCAGAACTCAGGCCCGAGCCGACACTGCTGAACCATTTGCTACTAGCGCATGGCAGCCACACGCAATCAAGAAAACAAACAAATATATCTCGGCTTAAAACTAAGCCCTCGGCCGCCAAGGTCCCTGTCAACAGATCTATAAAAGAAACAACTACTCCCAAGAGTTCATATAAAGAAATAAACAACTAGCATAGAAGTCCTGATTGATCCGTCGAGGCCACCATGATCTCTATACCAAAACTGAAAGCAGGTATATATCAAGACAATACATCAAACAACTCACAAGCTTTAGCAAACCAACAAACTAGTCCATCATGGCCATAACGTATCTATACACCCCACACACTAGTCTGCAAGCCTCTAAGAGTAGTAAATATTGGCGGGACAGGGGCCCAGCCTACCCATAAAATATATATATACAACAAAAGCTAACAAACCTCCCAACTCTAGTAGCTCCGGAGAAAAGGAGCTAGCCAACCAGATAGATGTCAATCCTGCTACTGAGGAGTTCTACTGGGTCGTCTGTTGGGACCTGCATACATGAATGCAGCGCCCCCAGACAATGGGGTGTCAGTACAAAAAATGTACAAAGTATGAAAGGCTATAGACTAAATGAGCAAGTATCATAATATACCAGCAGCAATCAGGTAAGGAAATCAAAATTTAGATAAACATGCTAACCCACTACTGAATCTAAACATACAAAAATGATCAAACAACAACCTAACCAAGTCCCATAAGCTCGGTAGGTACAAACAACATACCACCTACCTAGTCCCCCATAAGCCTAGAAGGTGCCAAATCAATCTACATACCCATATCGATAGCCCCCTGTCTTTGTAAGATGTCACATAGCCCTTTTTTGCAATGATATAGCCCCATAGGCAGCGTATAGCCCTCTTAGGAAACATCATAGCTCTGTGGGCTTCACATAGCCCTCTTTTGCATCAACATATCCCTGTAGGAAACACAACCCTCTTTGGCGTCAAATAGCCCCGTAGGCAACACATAACACTCTTTGGCATCAATATAGCCCCGTGGACAACACATAACCCTCCGTTTTGCGCCTAAGTGTCCATGCTTTTAGCAAAACTTCAAATACCTAAAACTTAAGCATTTTAACCAGGTATTGAGATAAAACAAGAATTGTCCTATTTCTATTAAAATAAAGCCCTAAATGAGTCCAATTTGTGGACTCATCAACACCCCCCAACTTAAACTTTTGCTTATCCTCAAGCAAACTCAAGTTCAGCAGTTCAAATAGGGTGCCTCAAACAGTGCTACACAAGACTAAATCATGAATGCACACAACAAGGCTCAATTTACTTATGCAAGGATCACTTGTGTACTCAAAGATTCAAATTGTGACACACCATTACCAAAGATTCTCATGCTCGCAATACTTGCTACTTGTGCAAGTTCAAGCTCAACAAAAGTATCTAAATGCATTCACGTAAAGAATGATTTCATATTCACACACAGATATGAGTCAATTTAAGATCAGGAATCAGAAACAATGCTCACACACAGAAAGAGGAACACAATGCATGTTTTCACCCATAGATTTGCCCTTATTTTCCAATTGACATTCGATCCAGCCTACGCAAGATCAAAAAGGTCTTTCTAAGGCTTGTAATGGGGCTAAGTGCAAGGGTATGGTCATTTAGGCTTACTGACTTTTTCCTCGTGAGATGTGGTATTCTCAAAGCATTCCCTTCTTTTCCTTTATCACTTCTTTTTCTAGTGCTTTTAAGTCATCCTTTTATTCACCCCCCATGAGTTGCTTGTAACCCCAATATCCTTTGAACTTTATTCCTTAAATTTCTTTTTCAATCTTTTTTTTTCTTTTTTTGGAGGGCTCCATTGTTCTGCAACATGGGTAAAGGGGGACTTCTTATAGCACTTCTTGACTTCTCCTTTTCCTTTTCACCACACCCCCAACTTAGGCTTTTTGTCCTAAGTTGGCTATTCAATAAACCACAAATCAAGAGGATTATAGGTAGTGGATCAAGTAAGGTCTAGGGTTTATCAAGGTTCTTCCAAAGAAAGGTAAGGCTCAAAAGTGTTCAAAAGAGTTTCACACACTCACAGGTAGGTCACAAAAAGTGGTATATGTCAAATTGGTTCACACTCTTTAAAATTGCCTAAGATCATCTCAAGAGTACACCTTTCTAAATCAATCAGACTAACAGGGAAAATTCTAGGTTTATTCATGCAAGGTTCAAAGTAAGCTAAACACACAAGGCATCGATACTTCAGTCAAGCAAGACTACACACGTTTGCTAGTGAGCAACGGTCATCACAAGAGAATCAATTTGATATATGGCTAGTCACAACGAGATGCAAAGAGTGCACATATTGTCTATGTAACTTCATTTTGTCTCGTCATAGCCGTGCATTCTTGTTTGTTCAATAGGGAGAACTATTCAATTCATCGGTATTGATCGAAACATAGACTCAAATTTTTTTGCAAAAGAACATCCACTTACAACACAAGACGTGGCGAAAAATTTTCGGAAGGATCAAAATTATTTTCAATTAGAACAACAGGAGCCATGAGCTCAAACAGAAAAGCAGTATTTAAAACACAGCTTAAAGCAGACAACACAAATATATACAGAACAAAACATGAATGTTAACACAAAAGGTGTGGGCCTCACCACACCACAAATAAAGAGTGTTTGTCCTCAAATGCAAGTAAACAAGAAAATATATCGACAAGTAAGATAGGAAAAGACAATGCGAGAGAGGTAAGGAAAGGTCTTGTCTATGCATTTGCTTTATCTGTCGGAGCATTGTTGCCTGTTGCATTAGTCTGAAATTCGACAATGGCCCCCGGGTTGTCATTCTGAATTTCAATGTGTTTCTTTGTTCTAGCTTCTGTAGCGACCTTAGCTTCAACCATTCTATCCACGTCATGGGCCCCCAAAAAGGAATTTGCGGTTGTGTATAATCTGCGTCTCCATGAAGGAATGGTGGGATCAATGAGAATCATCCCACTGGCACTGGCTTTCTTACTCTCCTTTCTTTCTTTGGTCAGTTCTGCTATCTTTTCGTCTCTTTTGAAATCTCTTGCTCTTGCATGTCGGGGTGGCATATCTCTTCCTGCAACTTTTGGTTTTCCCATTTCTGCAAAGGCTTCGAGATAAGTTAGAAATTACTTAAACAGAGCAGGAGAATGGTAAGTGTATCATCACCTTCTGCACTAGTTGGTGACGTGCTCACTCACTTAGGTTAGTTATTGAAATCCGTGCATAAAGTAACTAAGAGTGCAGGCAGGAAAGGTGAATTAAATGGCCTCTCGGCGCGTCGTCAAAAATTTTCAGTGATAGCAGGTTTATCGCCGATTCTTACAGATTAAATAACCCAAATTTGCTGTTAATGAAAGGCGACAAAAGCAGTTAGGCGAATCGCCGAGTGATTTAGTGAGCTAGGTCCAGCTCGCCAACTGACTCAACGCGCCTATGCTCTACGCAATTTCCAGCCTCAACCTCGCAACCCTGGTTAAAGAAACTCAAGTCCACATAGCACAAACTCACAATAAAACCCATAGTAGTATCACACCCCCGTAGTAAATTAATTCAAATTAGAGCACAGTTGATTTGGATTCTACCAATTACGCAAAGATTACTGGATGGTATTCAATGATGTATGAAATGCCATCAACGCGGAGATTCAGCCAAGACTTGACAATATCAGCACTATGCAAATCAGTACAATTATAATATTTTTAAACGCGAGGTTCAGATTACCAACCTTAGATGCTGAATAGATGCTAACGAAGTGCTAGGCAACAATGCAATCCAAATCCGCAATAAATATTCCAGTAGTGCAATAAATATAAAAATAGAGTGCATGTGTGAATTTGGTAGGTCGAAGAAGTGAGAGAAAATGAGTGACATAGGACTTTTAAACCTGTGGCTTGCAAAAACCGTCCAGTTCTTGCCTGTTCGGTGATATAAATAGAGTTCGCCTAATTATTCGGCGACACACCAAATGTTTAATTAGTTCGCCAAATGTCACAGGATCTGCAGCTCCTGTGAAGATTCCAACGGACGTCTACAACGCAATCGCTAACATGGTTGGCCATGCGCCACACCTCTTTTCGAGACCGCCGAGTTGCACAGGGTTTTGGCTGACAATGCCTTGTGTTAGCCAGCGGATAGAACTATATTCACCAATCTTTTCAGCAATCTGCCAACTGGACTTGTTACTTGCCTCCATATCCTCTTTCAATCATCTTGCTCGTTTCAACCTATACAAACAACACACCATTATTTTCTTAAGGTAAAGCAAAGCAAGAAAGGGTTTTGGGTTGCCTCCCAAACAATGCCTTAGTTAACGTCGTGGCACGACGCAAGTCAGCAGTTATTCTTTATCCTCAGATTCGCCCATGTTGTAATTAGGTGAATCCTCGGTGAATAGTGGGTAGTGGCTTGATATCAAATGGCCGATTTGAGCATCATGCAGCTGGATGGTCATGGAGTGAGAGGCTGATGCTTCATTTAGCATTGCGATACTTTCTTTCATCTCATTCAACATCTCCTCTTGTGCCTTTATTTTATTTTGAATGAGTGAAAGAGCTTCATCTCCTTTCACACCTCCCTGCTTCTTCCCATGACTACACTCACGGAAGGAATGGTACTTTTCTTTACCCGTGGTTTGTACTAACAATTCTATGACTCGGTTGGATAGATCATCCAACTGGGTAATTAGTGCCTCCCACTCCTACTTCTTTTTGGCTTTTTTGTTGGTTGCTACCATTCCATCAAGGAGTTTTTCGACGACTTCATAGTGCTGGTATAGCATGCCCCCCTTGCAAATCTGATCGGTTATGCTTCTATTCTCGGGTCCAAGACCCCTATAGAAGCACTCCAGTATTGCCTTATCCGTCATCCCATGAGATAGGCATGGTTGCAGCACTGCTTGAAACTTCAGCCATATGTCCTGAATTGTTTCATCCCCAACCTGTTTAAATGTTAAGAGGTTGTCCCTGAGGTTCAGTAGTTTCGGCAGGGATGATTCGTGTGGTATCCATAATGATCAGCCATCGTTTGTTCCCTGCTGTGATGTTCAAACAAACAAAGCAAAACTACAACTAAGATTAGTAAAGCTAAAACTACGGAAAACAGAAATTCTTGCCAATGATCTTTGGGATTGCATACAATCAAAAACTCAAAGAAAACAAAACTAAGAGTAAAGTTAATAATCTACTATTAATAAGACGGAAATTCTGGTGAACTAAAAATTCTCAAATAACACCACTCCCTTGCAGCGGCGCCATTTTGATGCTTATCGTGACCCACGACACTATCCTACGGTATGAGTGTCTACGATCGTCGATAATATAGTAACCCAACCAAGGGTTGGGGTCGTGTCCCAAGGGAGTGATTTTGGGAATTGATAGAAAAATAGAATTTACATTCTAACTAGTCGTAGCTAAAGACATTTGCAATAAAAGACATTGGAAATTAAAGAGGGTGACACAACAGTGTCAAATATCAAAGGAGGTTTTGTAACAAGTTCTAAAACAACAAAATAAATAAGAAAATCAAGTATGGGGAAAGGTTCTTAGGGTGTGACCGCAATATAAGTTGAGATAAATTGTTGGGTACATGCTTTCGATAGGAAATTTGCAAATAATAGTGACTAGGCTAAGCTTTAAATGGAAATAAGTTCCCTCTCGGGAAACTTACCCCGTTTCAAATGCGTTCCTCTCGAACACCCATTTGCCGTATGAAGACCAGCCTACGCCTTACCCCATTCATGCTCTCGAGCTGAGTGTTAGGATATGGGACTAGGGCTCAACCTCATGTCGACCCACTCCTTAGGCCATCAGTCTAGTGGTTTTGGTTTCGCGACCTCCCTCTCGGGAAAGTCGAAAACACATGGGTGGCTTTGTAATTGCAACTACAAACCCTTTAGATTAAACCATAACCACTTGGTGAAATCACCATTAAAATACATCTAACCTATCAGCAAGCAAAACCCAACAAGAATATCAACCTATATTTGGTAAATCACACCCCAAGAATAGGAGTTTTTAACCACACATCAAGAAATAAGAAATTATACCTAACATGATAATGAAATCTACTAGGTATAAGAAATTAAACCTTAAATTAAGCAAAGGAAAATGAATAGAGAAGACCCACTTCCAACTTGGGGAAGAAGAACTCATTTCTTTATGTCTCCACAAAACCCTCTCCAAACTTGAGAGAAAAATATAAGCTAAAGTATGGTCTAAAGTGAAAACTAATAATAATAATTGTTCCACACTAAGACTACAATTCTAACTAGTATTTCTAGTTTTCACTGATTGTGTTGTGGAGTATTGTTCGGCGACATTAGTCGAGATCACCGATGAACCCGGCAATCCGTCTTTTGGTCAGCTCATCGCCTTCAGTGTCTTTCCTTTAGCATCCTCGCATTCTGGATCATTGGGCGGTACAGTACTGCTTCGCGGAACTGATCGGCGACTCGCCGACTGCTCCTTTCCTCGCCTTTTAATCCACTTCCTTGAAGGCTTTGCGTACTAGAACGAAGGGCAGTTCATGTCATTTCGGCGACTTGCCAAGTTGAACTCGGTGATCTGCAGGATTCCATTTCTTGTTCTTTTTTGCCCTATTTGCTCCGTTTTGCGCCTAAGTGTCCATGCTTTCAGTAAAACTTTAAATACCTGAAACTTCAGCATTTTAATTAGGTATTGAGATAAAACAAGCATTTAAGGACACTATTCTATTAAAATAAAGCCCTAAATGAGTCCAATTTGTGGACTCATCAGCTAGTCCTCCTTTTCAATTCATGATTAAAACTCTTCTCGGATAAGCTAATGTCGAAGTGGAATAGTCAGTACACGGTCACTAAGGTGTATGGGAATGGAGCAATACAAATTGAAGATGTAAAGGGTGTCAAATTCAAAGTTAACGACCAAAGGTTGAAAGTATACTTTGGGGAGGGACGTGATATGAGATTCATTGAAGTGGTGTACTTGGATGATGTTTGAAAGAATGTCCACGGTGTGCCGCAATGTTAAATCAAACGCTTCTTCAGAGGTAAGCCAAGTGTTAGTGATTTTCAACAATGTGTGTGTCAATTGTGCAGGATGGAAAGAAGATAGGCAATTTGGAGAGATTTGGAGACCCAATTAGGCGATCCGCCAAATTCACTAAGAGAAGTTCAATGAGTTAGTCCATTGGGCAGCTCAACTTTGTGCACGTACTATCACATTTGGTGATGTACATCCCTAAATTGGTGATCCACCAATGATGTTGGGTGAAATCGACTTAGTTTGCCAAATGAGCTGCACAATTTAAAAGGTGCACTGTCAATTTCGGAAATGAATGTTAAATTTTAGCAATTCACCCAGTTACTTTAGCCGATCAGTCTTCAACTCACCGAGTTAGGACATGATTTCTCATGTGCTACAGGCACAATCGGTGGTCCTTCCAAGTTCGGTGATCCACAGACCTAGTCAGCGATCTCGAACCATCTATCGCCCTTGTAAATAAATGCAACTACCCATCAGGCGTCAAAGAGACTATAAATCTAAGCTCTTTTATTTCTTTTTTTTTGCATTGAGGACACTATACTTTTCTTTTGGTGAGGTGTGAGGTGCCTTGGTACCCACCCTATGCTAAATAGTGTTAGTTGGACTTTTGTCTCTCTATCCTTTGCCTCGTGAAATGCTTTAGTTTTCATTGATAATAATTTGAAGATCGATTGTGTTCAATATCAATGCCTTGAACAGTACTCATGATGAGCATTGTGTTTAGTGTTTATGTTTCAAGAAGAAATTGATGTCGTTGCACTTTTGAATGATCTTTTTGAATCTTGTGTTGACTAGCTACATTTTGGTGTGAGCCTTGCAATAAACATCACACGTAAGCTTTATCGGGTTAAGCTAAATAATTGTGTTTAAAGTGTCATGTGTGGTAAGGTTCTACTTGGAAGCATGATTATTGAATCGTATAATTTTCCTTGTAAGCCCAATTGTCTAGCTTTGGTGAATGTAAGGAATGATCTTGGGCAGAAATTTTGGGAGGGAACCCAAATGTTTAGATCTTTTTTGTTACTACCCCGTGAAGGTGTGCAACTATTTTGGCACCATTTGAGCCTAAACCATTTGTTGACAACCGTGTGAAACCTCTTGAGTCAAATTGCCCCTAACTTCTTATCCAAAATCATTTTCAAAACATTGGTTTGTTTGTTTAATCAACTTAGGCCAAAAGCCTAAGTTGGGGGTGTGGAAAGGAAGGAGGAACTAAAGTCAAGCGAAAGACAAAGAAAAATGAAATGAGATTCAACTTGGAAGTGTGTTACAAAAAGAAGAAACCCAACC
>JAJOOR010037515.1:0-13712 GCA_036250505.1 Solanum acaule | reverse complement strand
TATTCCCTTAGCTTGTGTTTAGAGGTGTACTTGCTGAGTACCGTGTGGTTTGGTACTCACCCCTTGCTTCTACAATTTTTTGTAGGTTACGAGCCTGGATTTTGTGATACTTTCCATTCTCTTATTTTCCGAGGCTTCTTGGAGATTTGTGAGGTAGCTGTTTGTCATCTCAGCGGACCTTCTTACTCCTATTTATGATATTGTTCTATTTTAGAGACAACATCATTTGAGACTTACGTTTTCTTTCAAATCTATTATAATACTTTAGAGGCTTGTACACGTGACAATCAAATTTTGGGGGTATTTTGAGTTAATTATGAAATTTCCACATTTTATTGTACTGGGTGAGTGTTAGGCTGACTTGTCTTGGTGGGATAAGACGAGTGTCATCACGTCCATTTTTGGATCGTGACAATTTTGTAGAGTAACCATGAGTTAATGATAGCCTTTTGGGTTTCATAAACTGAAAAAAAATATGAAATATAAAGAAGAGTAAACAAGGGAGAAAAATATAATTTAAAAGTTATTTTTAACCTTTTAATATAGCATATAAATACAAAATAAATAAGAAAATTCAAAAAATTGAGAAAAAAGAAAAATGTGAATGGTGGCCATTGAGAGGTGCCACATCACCTAGATTGTATTTAGATTTATTATATATATATACATAGATTGAATAAAAGTTAAATGGACCATCTCAAAATTTTAATGTCCATTAGGTAGAACTCGTTTAATAATTAAGATCAAAACAAAAAAGTAAATTGGCCCACTGACATAAAATTCAAACATCTAATCTATAAAATAAATAAAAGATAAAAATAAAAAATAAATTCAAACAAACCTAGCAAACTAAATGTTAAAAAAAATAAAACTAACAAGAAAACACATAATCCGACAATAAAATGACCTATGTGGTTGAAAACGTTGTGATTGTGGCAGAGTTGGATAAAGGGTGAGAGGATAAAATATTTATAAAGATATTAGGGTGAAAATGGGTCAAGAAAAACTCAACTAATTTTCTTTTTGATAGAGTATTGACATGAAACTTATATCCAGAGATAGCTCATGGATAGCTCTACACATTTATGTAAGGGGTACAAGATGGAAATGACTGAAACTTCATCAATAAAAAACGTAAGTGATGATTTGTGTTTGATTTTCTTAGATTTATGAAGTTTGGCTAGAACTAAGAGTAAATGAATTGTGGATTTATATAGAGAAGTGTGGAAGGAAGAAGTGGTGAAATTTTGGAGTAATTTATTTGCGACGATGGAGGCGGCCGGCGGCCAGCAATGGTGGTGGTGGTTGGGAATACAAGGGGGAGAGGAAAAATTTAAAAAAATATTAGGGCAAAATTTTTGGTTTTTGAAGTCTTTGTATTTCTGATATGGTCAAATGAGAGTCATTGGATCAATAAATTATGAATGGTAGAGATTAAATTTGAGCCATAGTTATTGGATTGGGTTTGAAATTGATTGGGCTGTCAGAATTGGATTCAAATTAGCCCAATTCAATAAAAATTGATGAGTCCTTTGGGCCAATTCAATTTTTAACATAGAAAGACAACAAAAAATTCAAATAATTATTAAATACGAAAAATGACCTTACTCTATATATATATATATATATATATTTATCTATTTATATATTCTAGGGGTAATTTAAATACGACAAAAATTAGGTGTTCACAACATGCCCCTCTTTGCTTGGAATAATGAAGAGATTTTCAACCAAAGAAAGTGAACAAAATGGCTAATTTTTTATTATTTCAAACTGCATTGAAAGCAATTTTGAAAAATATGACAAAACCTTGATTTCGAGGTTACTTACATATCCTTGTCTAGAAGGAAATTAGGTTAGTGTAGTTCGTGAAAATTCGATAGCCGAAACTATCGAACATAGTGGTCAAAAAGTTGCTTGTTGTTGTTTGTCACCATCTACTGTCTATAATTACAATATAAAAAAAGACCTAGGGAACTATGCTTCACTACATTCAAGGAGTTACAAGATCCCTACTTGACATGTTTTCTTAGGATTTTGTGTTGATCTTTCAGTTGCTTTGTGCATCATTCTTAAGAGTGATATTGATGCTATCTTGGCATATTGAGGATCATTCTCAAGTGCATGTGTTTGACTTGAGTTGGAGATAAAAACTAAAAACTTAATGTTACAAAATGAAAACTCGGAACAAGTTGTGCTTTTTCTAGGAAAAGAAAAGATATGAGAATCTCAAACTAGGACATATAACCCTAAGAAGAAAAGGGAGAATGAGGCATATTGTCCCGAGGGTTTAAAATGGGAATTATTGTCCTTGTTGATTGACATAAGTTTGGGGCCTATTACCCAAAGTATGAATATGGTGCGTATTGCACATGAATGAAAGACTGATGCATATTTCCCAACATAGGTATATGGTGCGTATTAAAGAAAAAAGGACTGGTGTGTATTCCACATGAATGAAAGATTGGTGCGTATTGCACATGAATGAAATATTGATGTGTATTGCACATGATTTTCCAACTAGGAGATGTTTTCCCAATGAGGGAATGAGACCGGACGTATTACTTGAATATTTCGAATTGAGAGGCAAAACATACAAATAGCATGTGATGAAACACCAAAAAATGTGAAGACTTTTGAAAACTTCTTTTGTGATGTTTTATCTTTCTGACTTGTAATACTGACTTTCTTTATACCATTGTAGAAAAAAAGAAAGAGAAAATTGTTAGTTTAAAAGTGGTAGGTGGTTTGCGGCCTTGATGTTCTGATGACTTGACCATACTTTTGACCAATTTGTCAAATTCTAACTCAAATCCTTGGCTAAACCACTTTTCTAAAGCTTCATCTTTTTTAATCAGAGACCTTAACATTCTTGGTACTACTAAATGCCATGGTGCATTTGATTTCCTGGAGAATGAATTTCCCTTTCAAAAAATTTCTCATGACTTAAGAGGCTTTATCGTATTCCTTCACACAAATTTATTTTGGGAAAAGATCCCAGGTGTCTTCGGTCCTTGATCAATTCCATATCGACTCAGGTACTCAACTTTGCCTTTTGGGGAAACCGTCGTGAGCTTTGCAACCTTTTTGATTTTCTTGGAAACAAGATTAATTGAAAGGGACTAAACAATGTTAGATTTGAGAATATTAAAAGATTGAAGTAAAGCTCTGGCGCAAGTTAGTGTGCACTAACTTGCGGTTTGCCGGAATGGGGAGGGGACGACCACGTAGGGAGATACAGTGAAATTGTGAGGAAGAAATGTATTGCGAGTAGTTCAAATGCAGGCACATATCAAACTGATAGGAGGAAGATTATGGAACCCCAACTCCAAACACCTGAAGGAATTTCAATCGGGACAACCGAGTAGGGATGAACAATGGTCGGAATTAGCTAAGAAGAGTGGAAGTGGAGCTGGGAAAACCAAAACGCCGGTAGGAACTAATGGAACAGTAACGCAGGCAAAACCCTCGGTAGCAACTCAGAGGAAACTTGAGCTAAATGGAGTAGCAACAACGACACCTTGGGCCAATCTATTTGCTACTAACTGATTGGCAACGAAAGGTATGAACCTCAACTATATTTCCCTAGTAATCATTGATGGAGAGAAAGTAGTGGAAATTTTGGAGGAGGATGTGGCTAGAGATAATGAAAAATGGGCCCCTTCAATTGTAGTGTATGTGGTAGGAACTGCACCATCTATTGGAGCTATGGAGAGATTTATACTTGAACAGGGTACCTTCACTATTAAACCTGTAATACTATACCATAAGGATGGATATTTTGTTGTGAGATTTGCTAATGAGGAAGAGAGGGATAGGGTACTATGTTCAGGGCCTCCCTATCTAATACGAAGGCCAGTTATAATGAAACCATGGGTGCCTGAATTTAATTTCAAGGAGGAGATACTGATCACTATTCCATTATGGGTTAAACTTCCAAACCTTCCTCTCAACTGTAGTGGTACTGAGTAAAATTTGAAGTAGCCTGGGGAAACCACTGTATGCAGATGAATATACATCCCAAGTGAATAGGATTTCATTTGCAAGAATACTTAGTTGAAGTGGATATCACAAGACCATTGCCAAAAGTGATTAAGGTGCATGATCCTAAGGGGAAAGTCTTAGAACAACAAGTATGTTTTGGGTGGAAGCCTATATTCTGCCAAAAGTGTCTCCAAGTAGGACATTCGTGTGTAGAAAAGCCGGATGCACAGATACAGAAGAAATGATTGAATCAAGGTAAGGAAAAAGAATGGGCTCCTGTTAATAATAGAGAGAAAGAGCAGAACAATGATATAGGGCAGGATACAGAACAAATGCAGGAAGAGATGGAGCATCAACAAGGTGATGAAGTGTAAGAGCAGGGGAGTGGAAAACTGTAAGACACAAGAGCAACACAAAAAGAGATAAACATGTTGCTCTTATTAATGATACATGGGAACAAAGTTACAATGCAGGCCAACAGAGTGGAGAAGCAGGTGGGGCAAGTAAGGAGGTACCATAAAACCCCCTTTATATATATATGATAGTAACATGGAATGTGAGAGGCTTCAACCAAGAGGTTAAACACAAAGAGTTGAGGATGTTTCTTAAAAGGAATAAAGTTAAACTTATAGCAATTTATGAACATAGAGTTAGAGCTGATAAAGCAAGTTTTATTATCAGGAAAAACATGGCAGGATGGACTGGTGCACAAATGAAAGTAATAATGTGAGAGAGAGGATATGGGTGATATGGAATCCAAATGAAGTTACTTTTACTAAAAAGGAGGATACAAATCAATATATTCATGGGCTGGTGAAGATAAAAAACAGTAACATTCAGTTTCAGTTCACTGCAGTCTATGGTCTTAACACAATAACCACTAGAATACCTTTGTGGACAACAATTAAACAACTAAATAACAACATTAATGAACCTTGGTTGATTATGGGGGACTTTAACTCTAATTTATCAGAGGAAGACAGACCAGTTGGGAGTCAAGTACAAGATATAGAGACAAGGGATTTTAGGGAGTGCCTAATGGATTGCAACCTGGCAGAATTACATATAGGAGGAAGGGAATACACCTGGACAAATGGATATGTGTATAATAGAATTGACAAAGCAATAGCCAATGTTGCATGGATGGGTATAATGCCAGCACAAGTCATGGCCATGGAACCAATATTTTCAGATCATTCACCATTGGGGTTGATAGTAGAGGAGCAAAGGGACACATAAAAAAAGACCATTCAGATTCTACAACTATTTAGTTAAACACCAAAAATTCAAGGAAGGAGTTCAGGCAGGCTGGCATATAAAAAGAGGGGGTCTGAAAGAAATCTGGAAGAACCTGAAATTGATAAGAAGAGAACTGCAGAAAATGAACACAAATGAGTTTATGGGTGTTGCTGATAGAGTGCAAAGAATCAGGAAGGAACTTATACTCATGCAGAACACCATGAGGGTAGTTACAGTGCATCAAAGCATGATAGAAAATGAGAAGCTACTGAGAACAGAACTGATAAAATGGAGTCAAATAGAGAACTTTTACAAGCAGAAGTCAAGAGTGCAATGGCTCAAGTTAGGGGAAGATAACACTGCTTATTTTATTTTTTTTGCTAGTATGAAGAACAGGAAGGCACATAATCAAATCACAATGCTAACAAAAGAGGATGGCAGAATCATTAGATGAGTGAATGAATAAAGTAGGAAGTTGTGGGATTCTACCAAAAGCTACTAGGGCAGAACACCAGGCACATGCCAATTGCTTAACCAGAGTTATTCCAAGTTGGATACATACTCAACAAGATACAACAGCTCAAACTTCTTCAACCTTTCACTGCAGATGATGTCAAGGCAACATTGGGTAGTATCGGGGACTCTAAAGCCCCAGGAGAGGATGGATTTAATGTTTACTTCTTCAAAAAAGCCTGGCCAGACATAGGGGAGGAGGTAACTTCAGCTATCCTAAATTGTTTCCAAACAAATAAACTGTATGGTCCTGTGAACAAGACTGATGTCACTCTTATTCCTAAAACACAACACACTACCTCTATCAAGGAGCATATGCCTATATTTTGTTGCACTACCTTGTATAAAATCATTTAAAAAATGCTGACACAAAGACTTCACACTGTATTGGAATATCTAGTGGACCCAAGTCAGGCTGCTTTTGTACCTGGTAGAATGCTGCATGATAATGTGATAATGCGTCATGAATTGGTCAAAGGGTATGGAAGGAAAGGAATTTCTCCAAGGTGCATGTTTAAAATTAATATTCAAAAGGCATATGATTCCCTGGAATGGCAATTCTTGGAGGAGGCTTTAGTAGGAATGTAGATTCCACAAAAGATTGTAGGTTGGGTAATGAATTGTGTAAGGACAGTGTCATATTTAATCATGATAAATGGGTGTCTTAGTCCATCATTCCAAGCAAAACGAGGGGTGAGACAAGGGGATCCCATGTCACCTTATATTTTTGTTCTTGTTATGGATTATCTCACTAGGCTACTAAAAACTCTGAAAGACAAACCAACATTCAAATACCATCCTAGATGCCACAAACAACACATTATGCAGTTAAACTTTGCTGATGATCTCTTGTTGTTTAGTAGAGGAGATGTTGCTTCTACCACCTTATTGTATGAATGTTTCTAGAATTATTCAAGGATGTATGGACTGATAGCTAATCAGTCTAAGATTTGTGTATATTTTGGTGGAGTGTCAGAGGAAATACAACAAAAAATATTGCAGCATACAGGTTTTAGTAAAGGAGATCTTCCATTTAGATACCTTAGGGTGCCTCTAAGTACCAAGAAGCTATCCATAAGCCAATGCCAACCTCTAATAATGGAAAAAATCATTACATGGACAGTTAAATTTCTATCCTATGCAGGAAGGCTCCAGTTGGTGAATAGTGTCCTCTCAACCATGCAGGGATTTTGGTCTCAGATATTCCTAATGCCTAAGAAAGTTTTTTTTTTAAAAAAGTCAATGTGCAAGAGGTTTCTATGGAATGATGAAAAACAAGGTAAAGGGAAAGCACTCATTGCCTGGGAGACACTGTGTTGGCAAAAGGCTGCTAGAGGTCTTAACATCACAGACATGTATGTATGGAACAAAATAACTATTTTAAAACATTTGTGGAACCTCTGCAAGAGAGATATTAATTATGGATTGTATGGGTTCATACCTTTTATCTAAAGGGTAAGGATCCATGGGGAGTTGAAATCAAGCAAGCATCATGGATGGTGAAGAAAATTCTGAAAGCAGGACAATGGTTAACAGAAAGGGGCCTGTAACTATTTGAGATCATGGAGGAAACCGACTTCAACATTAAGAAAATGTATCAGGTACTAAAAGGGGAGTACAATAAGGTATCCTGGAGGAGATTGACCTGTAACAATCTTGGTAGTCCTAAATGGGTGTTTGCATTATATGTTGCTATACATAAAAGGCTGTACACCAAGGACATACTAAGTAACTGGGCAATTATTGAAGATGATGTATGTGCATTATGCAAGGCAGAGGTTGAAACACATCAGCACTTGTTTATCTCATGTAGCTTCTCAAAACAAATATGGCAAAAGATGCTCAACTGGCTACTCATTACAAGAGGTTGTGAAGGTTAGAATGAAGAACTGGAATGGGCCACAGGGCATGCTACAAGAAAATCTATTAGGGCAGATGTTTACGGACTGGCATTGTCAGCAACAATATACTATATATGGCAGGAGAGGAACCTCACAATTTTCCAACAAAAAGAAAGGACCACAATCATGATCAATAGATTAATTACACAAAAGATCCATCATAGAGCTAGCATGATACCTAGATTAACAGGTTATATGCAGAATCTTAATTTTATCTCTAGCCTAGGTTATAAATAGTTTATTTTGAGTTTTAGTAGGACTTTTGAGAATGGAACATGTCCATATCCAGAATTCTAATCTTGTACAAATTGACATATCTGGTAATAAAGTTTACAGTTACCAAAAAAAAAGATTGAAGTAAGATAGACTTATACTTAACACAGGGTATTCCTTTTGAGGAAAAAGACAGAGAACTTATCTAGAGGCATATGTTGACTTTGAATGAACCATGACATGCACTTTGTATTTGACTCTTGATCTGTTTGAGTTGTCAAAGTTTGAACCATTATGAATTGGAAATTGACTAATGTATGCTAGCTACACTTCATGTAGAGGGGTTGAAAAGTGGTGATCTTTCCAGGTTCCTCAAATTAACCATTTTCATGTTGTTCTCTCTCTCATTATCTTAAGGTGCTTGTGAGATTTTTCATCGATAAGATCCTCTCTCTTGTTGCCTTATGGTGCCTGTGAAAGTTTTCAATGATAAGACTCTATTTTTTTTCTCTTTTGTCTTATGGTGCCAACAAGGATTTTCACTTATAATTCTCTTTTTTCTCTTGATGATCAATTGTCTACACAAAATATATTGAATCTGGTATTCTTAAAGAGTTAATTAGAAAGTCAGTTGCCGAACAAAACCTTCAACTGAACTACAATTTTGGAACTATTGTAACCAAATAAAAAAAATACCCCAGCTATTATGACTAATAGAATATTAATTTTTTTGATGGTATGACCGAACCCAAAAGGGTTTCCTATGTATTCTTTCAGAATTAGGACAAACGTAAGTTCAAACTTTCAAAGAGATGATTTTTTTTTTATTGATTGATTTTTTTATTTCTTTGGAACGAGGGTCCTTCATCTTGCCAACTATAATATGCCAATAGTCGTTTGTCACTGTATCTTAAAACGCATTAGATGTAGTATCTTTTGAATGCGTTTGCATTAACAATTATGCCTGTCATTTTTTCCTGCACATCAGTAAGGTGCAATGTTCCTTTGGACAACACTTCCATGATAAGATATGGACCCTGCCGATTTGGAGCAAACTTTCCCTTGGCTTCTTTATGGTACAGAAGAATGCAATTTAAGACAAGTTGGACTATTTCAAAATGTCTTGGGTGCACCCTTGCATTGTATACACGAGCCATACTTTCCTAATAAAGCTAGCCAAAACAAACATCCGCCTATATTGTTTCGTCTATTAATGTCATCTGATCTAATCGAGTTTTGACCCATTCAATATCCTCAATTTTAGCTTCCACAACAATTCAAAGAGATTGAATTTCAATTTTTGTTGGTGTTACCGCCTTGGTTTCATACACCAGCAAGTAAGGGGTTGCACCAATCAAAGTATGTGTTGTCGTATGATGTCTCAAAAGTGTGAAGGTAACTTTTCATGCCAATTTTAGGTGCCTTGAATTATCTTTATAAGGATCTTTTTGATGTTTTTGTTGGCATCTTCCACAAGTCCATTGGCTTTTGGTAGGTATGGAGTAGAATTGTGATGCACAATTTTGAATTGGCATTCATATTTGTAGTGTTGTATGTGATGACAGTTCTTGGGATACTAAAATGGCAAATGAAGTTAGAATGGAAAAAAATCCACGACTGCCATCTTAGTGACTACTTTAAAAGTGACTACCTCCACACATTTTGTGAGTTAATTGATATACCATGAGTTTACAACATTTTAAATACATTTCACTTAAGAGTTGTATGTGTCTAGGGTCTTTTTGTATTGGTTTTTATGTGTTTTTATCATGTTTTGCAGGAAAGATGTTTAGGCGCGGAAGTAAAGAGACAACTGAAAGAAATGCATCAAAGGGCATCTACGGAGGTGATCTACGGACCGTAGGTCCATTGACGCTCCGTAGATGGTGATCGTAGATCAGTAGGCAAGGCATGGAAGGCAAATCTGACCAAGTGTGGAACCACGGTGGCCATTGACGGTCTGTAGATTGATCTACGGACTGTACTGTTTACCCGTATAATGATATTGCGAGGGTTCCAGTACCTGATTTTTGAAGATTCTAAGTGTGGAGCTATGGAAAGGGATTGACGGACCGTAGATCGATCTACGGTCCGTACTGGCATTCCGTCGTTTGCTATAGAGAAGTTGATTTTTGGAAGCTGAAATATTTTCTAAGTCCTGGCTGACAGAAGAGACTCACGAACCGTAGATCCATTAATGTTCCGTGAGTTAGTCATGTGGATTGAAGACGCGTGCCAGAACAAACATTCCTTATTTGGTTTCCTTTTTAATTTAGGACTTGTTTTCTATAAATATGGCAAGTAAACCTCATTTTTGGGGTTAGACTTTATTACTTTAGTTCTACTTTGTGACTTTGGATTTTATTGTTGCAAACCTAGCAATTCTTAATTTCCTAAGTTGATTTTGAAGATTTTGGTTTTGAAATTAAAGCTGAAATTCCGGGTTTGTTATTCTCAATTACGTAAGTTCATAATTCTTTCAACTAAAACAATGAATTGTGTTCATATGATTACGGGTAACTAAACTCCACACCTAGGGTTGTGGGAACCATGAGCGATTAACAAAGTATGAATAGTAAATAAGCAATTCTTGAATAGTGTTTTGCATGCATTGATAATTCTTTCGTTTAAAAGTCTTTTTAACTGTGCACAACGTTAGAACTCGCCTTGTTGCTACTTGCCGGACCAAGGAGGTAATCAACAATAAACTAATTATCAACATAGATTTAGTGTGATACTATCTAATAGTCTAGTGTCAATTGGTGCGATGTAATAACTAAGCCAAACATCGATGAGATGTCTAATATGAGGTAAAGGTAAGGGTTAGTAAATTATACACACGTAGCTGGACCAAGGTGTGGGGTGAAATTCTCTAGATGACGGACCAAGGATTTAGAGATACCTAGCTTATCACTTTGCATGTAGTACACTAGGAAAGGATTGCTATTACAAGGATTTTTGCGTTATGAGCTTGTGGGGAACACGTATACCCTAGTTAATTCTCTCATCTTGATAACAACCAAATCTGACTTTTGTTTACTCATTACTTACTGAATTCTTACAATTTGTTTCACAAATTCTCCCCCTTTAATTACTTGTTTCTGGAAGTAATTTGACTAAATGAATATAATTGTTGGTTAAAGTGAAGTCTAAACCATATTCCTCGTGGGATCGACCCCAACCTACAAGTTGGGTTCTTTACTTGATAACGATCGCTTATGCTTCTTTAGGGAGGTGTAATTTGAGCGTATCATTAATCAATTGCGACCAAAATTAATTGATGTCCTTTTGAAGCTTTTGTCTCAATTTGTCTGATGACATTGACTCCCCATGCAACGAAGGGACAAGGAGTGGACATAGGATGTAACTCTCAAGGAGGTGAATGAATTAAATTACCTTGACATCGATGATCTTTGTTCACAAAGCGAAAGCAATCTCATTCCATCGTAGGCCAATAATACCCTACTCGAAGTAACTTTTATATCAAGGACATATCCATACAGGTGTTATCCATATATCTCAGCATGTACTTCATTCATGATTTTCTCATCTTCTTCAGCATCCACACAACTCAGAAAATTTAAATTTGGGGTTCGTTTATATTAAATTTCTTGCTAAAGAAAACCAATAGCCAGGCGCCTAATAGTTTTCTAGCTTCTATTAGCATGTTCTGGATATTTTTCTGTCGGCAAGAAAGTTCTTGATGTCTAGGTACCATTGCTCACCATCTGGTTCTACTTCAATTGTGTTAGAATAGTAGTGTTAGTCACGAACATGAATTTTCAAAGGAGTGATGCAAGTGTTGCCAGGATATGGAAGCATTGAGCCCAAAGTAGCCAAGGCATCAGTCAATTCATTATGAAACCTGGGGATATATCTAAAGTCGATGAACTTAAATCTTTTGTTGAGGTCTTCCACACATTGCTTATATGGAAGAAGCTTGAGGTCTCTAGCTTTCCATTCGCCTTGAGCTTGCTGAATAAGCAATCAGAATCTCCCAACACAGTCAATTTTTGTACTTCCAAATCTAATTTCATATTTAGACCCATTAATCATGCTTCGTACTCTGTTGTGTTATTTGTATAGAAGAAACAAAGTCGAGTTGTTGCAGGATAATGCTGCCCTATGGCCGATATGAGAATCACCCCAGTCTTTGTGCCTTTTGTATTGACTGCTCCATCAAAGTATAATTTCCAGGCCTGACTTTTGTGAATAACTAATTTTTAACGTATTTAATTGTATTTGTATTTGTATTTTTTTGTTAATGTTATTTTTTTTATTGTTTTTCTATGTAAAAAAATGAATTGGCCTATAGGGCTCAATTTTGATTGAATTTGGCTAATTTGAATCCAATTCTAATAGCATCAATTTTAAATCTAGTCTAATGACTCAAATTTTGACCTCCTCCATTCATAATTTTTTTGATCCAATAACTCTCATTTAACCCTATCATAATACAAAAGACCTTAAAAATCAGATTTTTTCTCCTATTTGTAACGACCCAAGAGCACCCCCTAGTCGTTACGGCGTATTCGACCTCGAAGAGGCCTTATACAAGCCCTTAGCATTCATCATAGAATAAAAACATGAAAATTTTAAAACTTTTACTTTGGAAGTTCAACTTCACTTCATATATGAAAAATAGAATCTAACTTCATCACAATGTACCATTTTGACATAGAAGTATCGAAAATGGGACTTAGCCCTTACATCAATAAGAAGTCTTGAAATAGGAAAGTACAACAATGTCTTTCAACATAAGCAAAGAACTAAACATAGAAGCTAGATCATAGGATTTTGTCCTCGGACTTGAGGACTCACCAACTTGGGGAATCAACTCCAAGTGTCTTGAGAAGTAAGCTTGAATCCTCAACCCGAACCTAAATGTTTGGGGAAAAGGGAGAAAATATGGGTTAGTACAACACACGTACTAAGTATGTCTACTATGCATAAAAACAATTGAAACATGCATAAAAGAGACATTTAGTCAAAACATGCTTCTTACCAAGTAAATCCAATATGAACACAAAATAAGCATCATAGTCCAAACCAACATAATATCATCCCAACATGTAGACAACCCAAGAAATAGTAGTGCAATGCAAAGAATAGAATCCGATAAACCTATTTAAAGCCAAGTATCACATTAAGCAACCTACTTCATGCATACGTTCATAAGATCTTATTTCATCATAACTTAGCATATTCATAATGATCGTACATAACATAGCTTTAACATACATAAGTCATAATCATCATAATCATAAGAGAACACTACTACCACCATCTCTTAGGATCCCACAAAAGCAATGTGCAAGAGAAGTCCCATACCCTCCCTTACACTATGTGGAAACCCTTAAGAAAGCCCTAGTAAGAGTTCACACCTATCGTACCTTCATTTACTTTTACATTGGGGAAATATTGCAATAACCAACATAGACCATGAGAGCTACATGGAATCCGGTGTTCTACTCCCACACCGAAAAGAGAGGGTTAACACTTACCTAAGGTGTAACCATTTGTACATAACTATCTAGGTGGATCCACTACGCTAAAATCCTATGTGGGCACGTAGTTAAGGGTCAAGGAGATTGCTTCTAGAAACCCTAACTTACTAAACGTGGGGATTTCCATCTCATGAGACAACACAGACCGTGGGTAATCCAGACTTGCTAAACGTGAGGAAACCCATGTGGGGAGCCGAACTTACTAAACGTGAGACCTCCA
Source organism: Solanum acaule (assembly GCA_036250505.1). Classification (NCBI taxonomy): domain Eukaryota; kingdom Viridiplantae; phylum Streptophyta; class Magnoliopsida; order Solanales; family Solanaceae; genus Solanum; species Solanum acaule. The sequence goes on along the minus strand of JAJOOR010037515.1, from coordinate 135 downwards.
TCTCATTTACATGCCCTTTCGGTGCTAAGCATCTAATTCCCTTTGTAATCATCTTTAGTCATCACATAAGTTCACATTAGCCTTTACTAGACTCTTATGTAAACATCTTACCATAATAGCTCATATGTGTTCATA
>JAJOOR010037514.1:0-14524 GCA_036250505.1 Solanum acaule | reverse complement strand
CCAAGTAGCTTCCTCAACAAATTGGTTCCTCCAAAGGACCTTGACTGAGGCTACATCCTTTGTTCTCAACCTACAAACTTGCCGATCTAAAATTTGAATAGGAATCTCCTCATAAGATAAGTTATCCTTGATCCTAATACTTTCAGTTGGCAGGATCAATGAAGGATCGCCTATGCACTTCTTCAACATGGAGATGTGAAATACCGGATGGACCGCTGCTAGCCCCTGTGGTAGCTCCAACTCATAAGCTACATTGCCAACTCTCTTGACTATGCGATAAGGTCCAATAAACCCCTCAACATACAATAGATTTCAACTCATAAACACAACCGGAAACATGCCCAAATCAACAAGGGACTTTAACAACACAACTAACAACATCAACAACAACCAACAACTTCAACAACACAACCAATCTTTTCTCAATAATAAAAATGAGTTTGGCGTGTGGGGGAAAGAACCAACCAACACTATTAACTCACATACCTTAATAGGGATCGCCCCCGACGAAATCCACGATGATCTCCTTGCTTGATCTTCCCTTTCTCCTCTTCTTTCTCTCTTATCTCCCAAGCCCTAACTCTCACTCTTTAAAATGGGACAAAATGATCCAAAAATCAGTCTAACACCTCAATATAACCCAAAGAAATGATTAGGGAAAAGACCAAAATACCCTCAAAATTTCCGAATGGACTTCACTTCCCTGCCCACTGCCCAACTTCCAAAGGGCATAACTCACTTATACGAAGTCGGAATCGAGCAAACTTGGTGGCGTTGTAAAGATTATTCCAAGGGCTTTCCAAACATAACTGGAACTACTCCTAACTCATCCTGATATAGGAGTTATGACTGTTCAAAGTTGGCTAAAAACTCACTTTTTCCCACACTTACCCAAAATTCCAGATTTTTAAATTCCTCCCAAAAATGACTAATTCCAATTCTAAGCCTCCTCATAGCTATTTCAAATTGTCGGATGTTGCAACTGATTATTCCCCGCTAACAAGGCAAAAGGTACATCATTCAAACAATACTTATATATGTTGACGACATACTTCTCATAGGAAATGATCTTCACGAAATTGAACGCATCGAAAATATTCTTCTCAAATGCTTCCTCATTAAAGATCTTGGAGATTTGAAGTACTTTTTAGGGATTAAGTTTTCTCGTTCAAAGAAATGCATCTTTAAGTCTCAGAGAAAATATGTAGTAGACATTCTACAAGATTCAGGAATCTTAGGAGCAAGGCCTGAAAAGTTTCTAATGAAAAAAATTTTGAAGCTAACTTCTACAGATAGAGTTATACTGAACAATCCAACTAAATACAAAAGATTAGTTGGCAGATTGATTTATCTCACCGTCACAAGGCCTGACATTGTCTATTCCGTTCAAACACTTAGTCAATTTATGCATGAGCCTAGAAAACCTCATTGGGATGTTGTTGTGTGAATTCTCAAATATATCAAAGGTACTCCAGGTCAAGGTTTGTTATTTCTTCCCACAAACAATCTTATTTTAAAGGCCATTTGTGATTTAGATTAGAGTAATTGTTGAGCCACAAAAAGGTCTGTCACATTATAATGTATTTTTCTTGGAAATTCACTTATCTCATGGAAATAAAAGAAACAATTAGTTGTTTCTAGATCATCACCATAGACGAAGTATCAAGCTATGACAAACACTTGTTTAGAACTCACATGGTTCATCAACTATTTACTTCAATAATTAAGGTCTCACATGTAACTCCTGCAAAATTATTTTGTGACAATCAAGCTACCTTACATATTGCAGCGAATCCAGTCTTTCATGAGCGAACAAAACGTATTGAAATAGACTGTCACATAGTTCGAGAAAAGTTGCAAGCAAAGACGATAAGTCCTTCATATGTTCCTATGCACTTTCAATTAGCAGACATATTTACAAAGGCTTTAGTAAAGATCAATTTGTGACATTGCACAACAAGTTAATTAGGATATCATGATATTCACTTTCCAACTTGAGGGGGAGTGTTGAGAAATATGTATCTTATACATATATTTTGTATATTTAGTTTCCATATTTTTAGATCAAATCCCATTAATTGGGGATCGTGATTTCTTACTTGAAGATAGGATAGATTGATTTCTTACCTTGCCAATATACAAACAAAGTAATTTATTATGAATTTTTCATAAATCGTACAAAAATAACTAGGGCAAGCATACACAAAATTCTGAATTCATACAATTAAGAATCGAATTATACAAATTCTGGATTTATACAAATCAAGCGAATAGCAAGAATTTGAGAAACTGTAGCCGCAAGTTACAATTTTCTTAAACGGTAGCTATAATACCTAATATAGGCTAAATGTTTGCTATTTTGCATAATTTTCCCTAATAAAAGAGATTGCCCCTTTGGAAATCAGTTTTTTTTTTTAAAAACTTATCCCTATTCTAATTTTCATAATGCTAGTTATGAGATTTAGAAGGTGTTTGGATTGAGTTAAAAGTTGGTCAAACCTATTTTTAAGTCATTTTTTGACTTTTGGATGTGTTTGACAAATATAAAAATAACTTAAAATAAGTCAAAATGACTTAAATTAAGTTAGGAAGTGTTTGACAAGGTAAAAAATGATTTAAAATAAGTTAAAAAATAATTTGAAATAAGTCAAAAATCAAAAGTAGGTCTCCCCTTACTTTTTATTTTTTGACTTAAAAGTTATTTCAGTTTGACTTTTCATTTTTGACTTAAAATTACTTTTTTTAAGTCAATCCAAACGGGTTCTTAGCTACGTATATCTAGTCGTGGATACTAAATAAAGTAACTGAAATGTTAATTAATACAGCTCTTGCTAGAGTATGTTATTCATACCATAGTAATTTGTTGAGTATCTTATAATTAATACTTTTTTCCTTCTTTTTAATTAAGGATTTCTTTACATTAAATTTTCTCGAAGCATAGCTTTGACTTGCACCTTTTTTTTTGGCTATATATAGTTGGGAACTTACAAAGGAACAATTGCACCTCATTGCCTTTTTCCATTCTCTGTCTTAGTTTTCTTTATTCCCATCAAAACAATGGAAATAAGATTTATCAATAAAAAAGATTGCATAAAAGTTGAAATCTTATGGACGAAACTCATAAAGCCATGTTTACCTACTCCCCCTCACCTACAACGTTACGAGCTCTCGTTTTTCGACCAATTATCTGAGAAAGAACATGTCCCGTTTGTTCTTTTCTATGCTAATAATAATAATTTCATCAACAACTCCACCATCGATGAACGACTCGAACAATCCCTTTCAAAGATATTAACTCATGTTTAAGGTACGATAAAAATGAATGTTCGATTCTTTGTCTTGATCAAGGTGTTTCCTACACTAAGGCCAAGGTCAATTGTAAGTTGGATAATTTCTTAGAGAAAACACGCAAGGACCTTAGTCTTGCATCTTTATTTTGGCCACATGTAAACAAAAATATAGATCAAACTAATTTAATGGTTTCACCAATTGTAACCGCACAAGTAACCGTGTTTGAATGTGGTGGCCTAGCAATCTCATTAAGTGGTTCACACCCTGCAATGGATGGTTTCTCAGATTTTAAATTTCTTTTTGAGTGGGCAAGAGTGTGTAAAATGGAAACCCCTGTTAAGAAGATTAATTTTCTAAGCTTTAATTTGGGTAATAGTTTTCCGACAAGAGATATATCAGGACTTTTTAAGTCAACCTATATTCCAAGTATACACCAAGATATTATTGTTAAGAAATTCGTTGTTCGTAAGGCTGCTATGTCAAGGCTTAGAAAAAAATGCATCGATGAAGCATGTGGAACTTTGACTTTTCAACCATCAAGGGTTGAAATTATTACATCACTCCTATGGAGGGCTTTCATCCGCGCTTCGGCAACCATAAATGGGTATGTTAGACCTTCTCTAATGGACTTTCCATTGAATTTACGTTCTAAAACATCTTTACCACAAGTGCACAATTCTATGGGGAATTTTAGAATCGATGTTCCGATAAAATTCATACCAGGGGAAACCAAGATGGAATTACACAGCTTTATAATATTAATCAGGGATACGGTGAATAAAGTTGTTGCTTCATGTGCCAAAGCTTCACCAGATGAAATAGTGTCAACATTGGTTAATATATATAGTGAAAGTGTTAGATCACCAGAATGGGGAGGTAATGATGAAGTTGACAAAGTTTTATGTTCAAGTATGTGCAACTTCCCTTTGCATGATACTGATTTTGGTTTGGAAAAACCAGCCTTACTATTTTTTGGTACGAAAGATACGCAAATGTTTTGGTTGCATGATACGGATATTCATTCTGAAGTTGGTGTGCAAATGGACTTGAAGGAAAGCTATATGAAGTTATTTGAGTGTGACGATGACATCAAAGCTCTCACGTTTATACGTGATGCAAATATTTGATATCATTTTACTTTTCCATTATGTTATTGTACTTGTTTTGTTTGTTTTTATTTAGGGATCGTTTAGACATGCGATATGGAGTTATGATTTGAAATTTGAAATATGATTTGAAGTTGAAGTTAAAGTTTTGTTTGGATATGCAATTTGGATATATTAAGTTGTTTTTTTCTCAAAATATTGAAAATCCAACAAGTAGTAAAAACCATTAAAATTTACTCAATTCGTATACAATTTTACCGAATGAGCAAATTATAGTGTATAATCAAAACATCGAGATATCCTAATAAGGCGCCACATTGATAAATCACCTATTTCCATTTTTATTTTAGCAATAAATGTTTGTGATTACAAATTTTTAAAATACAAATAATTTTAAATAGATTCACTAGTTAAATATTAGTAGTCACTAGTTATTCTTTAATATATAATCCTTTCGCGTGGTACATTCGATCTTTTACAGCTGAGCTTGAGTCTTTTTTCTTAAAATTTAAAATGATAGATCTTTGGTTTTTACATTATATAATTTAGAACACACTATATAAATCCCACTAGTTTAGTTCCTAATTAAGAGGATTCACGATCGTTTTGAATATTACTTCTTGTACCATATTTCGTTCTTTGGATACATGTATCTTAACTCGACAAATACATGTATCCAAAGAATTTAAAAAGTGAAATACATGTTCTATTCATTTGAATTAAATGGTTCTAACTGATTTCCTTGATAAAAGGAGTAATTGACTAATCTAATAGATGTTCAGTGTCCAAGTGTATCAATTATATATATCAAATTTCCAAAAATATTGAATTCATAAAATCAGAATAATTGTAAACCTCATCTTCTTAGAAGTAAATTGTTTTTATTTCGTTCCTTAATTACATGTATCCATATGTTGATCTTACAATATATAAATTATTTATGTGAGGTGTATCGTACCTAAAATAATAGTGATGCATGTGTCAGAGTTTTTTTAAGAATGATTTTCATAAGTACATTTGTATCTATTATAGATGATCATGTATCTGATCAATTATATCCTTTAGATACATCAATATATAAAAACGTATTTAATGAAAGTGTCTACCATGTTGATAAATTCTTCGTCAGATACAAATACACGTATATACCTAATAGACATATGAAGACTTACTGCACATACAATGAAAATAAAAAGATACATTAACTTGTTTAAATACACCAGATATATGATTCAAAACTTTTAAAACTAAGATACATAAAATTGATTTCATATACATATAGAAGAAATCATGTTTAATCTTTCTCCCCATTATATTTCTATCGCTGTCTATGTCAAAAAAAAATTGTTAAATAGAGATACAACACACCATCATGAATTTATCAAAATTAGACTTGAAAATCCATAAAATCCATGACTTCGATAATAAAGAGTTTGTGAATTCTTCGACAATGAATGTGAATTGTTTAGCTGATCCATTGATTTATTTGGAAAGATTTCCTTATAATAGTTACTTCGATTTGGTCTCGTTAGAAAGGAACAATACAAAATTAGGTTTGGGTTCAAAAGATTTTTATCTATCATGGTGATGATATCTTAAGAAGAAGAGAGTAGATTAGTCATTGTTGGAATGAAAATGCATTGTGAAATTCTTGAATTAGAAAGGAGGGGAGATAATAGAGTGATAAATATGTGAGGAGAGAATTAAGAGAGAGTGGTTGATTTGGAGTGAAAGAGTAAATTAAAAAGATAATTAATTAATCCTAGTTTTAAGGAATATGGGAATCTGATTGTATCTTTGTAACGATCAGTTCCGTCGTTATAGAAAAGTTAACGGGAGAAAATTTTGGATCGGAAATGTTTTTCATAGTATCTTGAAATTTTCCAACCTAGTCCAGATTTGGACGAAATCGAAGTCTTTGAGGTGTAGGGAAATCAGGTAACAATCGGGTGAAGTATTCATGTTTTTGATTTCACGAGGGATAGATAACATGTTAAGGAATCTCCCGGAATCGATCTTAGCGTAAATAGTATTTTCTGAGCGTCATTGGTTAGAGGTGTGTTATGAAATGAGAATTTTGAAATTCTTTAATTAGCTCACTGTCTTGCGTAACCCACCTTGGCAGGGATTTTTGCCGCTTTGGCAGGGTCGCTACAACGGGGTGACGATCGCTGTGGCGGGCTCGACGCGACTTAAGGTCGTTAATAAACCGCTAAATGACCTTATTTGGCCCTTTTCAAATTTTAGAGCTAAGGAACAAACCCCAAGCGACTCCTACTCATTTTTCACCATTCTTGAGGCTAAATGTAAGCTTTTCACTCCCCGAATCTATTTTTCGATCCGTAAAGCATAATAGAATGGGTGAATATAGATGGGGGAGGGTTTTGTTATAGATTCTATGGTGGAAACAACCATAATTTAGATAATTGAGATCATGGATTTGATCTAGGGTTCATAGAATTGTTATAGTTTCGGGTAATTAGCGATTGTTTGTTGATTCCCGTGTTGTATTAATTGTTTGTAGACCAAGAACAAACGAAACGAATTTGGAAAGGGAAGGATCAAGTTTCTTAGGGTTTCAAGCTTGTTTCGAGGTAGGTGATGGTTGTGATTCTATGATTGTGTGTTATATGTTTGTTCTTGCTTTATTATGATACTTGTATGTATATGAATGTTGCATTATTGATCACACTTGTTGTAAATGGGTAAGAGGAATGATGAATGCCATGAATCATGACTTAAATGTATGATCATGAAGATATACTTGTGATTGTGATTGTGATTGTGGTGTGTGAATATGATCGGTTGCCACGTTTCGGCATAACTAACTTGGATCAGTTGCCACGTTCCGGTATAAATATGGGATCGGTTTCCACATTTCGGCATAACATTGGGATCGGGTACCATGTTCCGGTATGCTAACTGTTTGGGTTTGAGTTACATGAGAAGACCAATGATTTGATATAAAATGTGAAGTTGTTCGTTGTTCGTAAATATTGATAATAGTGTATATGTTGATATATATGCATGTGCTTATAATGTTGTCTTGACTTGCTTATATTGCAATTAGTGGGATAGCCGCATGATCTTACCAGTACACTGTGGTTGTGAACTGATACTGCACTTACTCTTATTTTTGTTGAGTACATGGCATCTTCAAGCGGCTACTGACAGACCTCGCTTAGGAGATCAGTGATCGTTCGAATTCAAGGGTGAGCCAATTCTTCTGGGCTGCCATGGGTTCTCTTTCGTCTATGTCCACCATTTTCGGACTTCGACTATGTTCTAGTTAGTTCATTAGATTGAGGTTGTATTCCTTTTTGTTTAGACTTAGTTCATTGTTAAATGTTTTGGTACATTGACTTTTAGGTTCTAGGTTATTTCTTCCGCATTGTATAGGTCGTTGTTAAACTTTTGTTGGAGTTTATGAGAACTCCCTATTTCTTTCCTTAGTACTTAATTGCTTTCATAAACTTAAATGCCTTAGTTTTTAGATTAGTTGCTTAGTTTGGGTTGTAGTAGTGGTTCTCCCACCAGAGGGTTAGTGTGGGTGCCAATCACGACGTTCTGGGTCGTGAAAATATTGGTATCAGAGCCTAGGTTCGTTGATCTCGATGTACCAAAACGAGTCTAGTAGAGTCTTGCGGAACGGTATGGGGACACCTTTACTTTTCTTCGAGAGGCTATAGAACTTTAGGAAATCTCTCCATTTTTTCTTGTCTCCTTTCGTGCTATAACTTTATTCCAATTGGTATCTGTCGATTCAAATTGGTATCTAACCTCCTTCACTTTTATGTCCGTAGGTGGTTAGCACTAGGTATAACGGCGTCAGGACCGTAGCTCCCGTCAATGCTCCAGTTGAGGAATCTGCAGCGAGATGCCGCTGTCGAGGCAGGGGTAGAGGAAGAGTTAGGGGTAGAGGCCGTAGAAGAGTAGCGCCTGTTGGAAATGGAGCTCCTATTGAGAATGCTCATGTGAATGAGAACCCTCATGCGCATCATGAAGATGTAGAGGAGAATGTTGATGTTGAGAATGTTGAGGAGGTTGGACAAGAGGAAGAGGTGCAGGCTGAGGCTACATGTATTCCTCCCATCGACCCAGTGTTAGCTCGATAGATCATGTCATTTTTGAAAGGGTTGTCTGGTCCTAGAGTGCTTCCATTTGTTCAAGCAACACAAGCTCCTGCTAATCCCCAAAGGCTAGCACTGCGCCTAAGGGGTAGAACGAGAGGTAATGATGCTTTCTTCCATCCTTTGTTGGATTCTGTCATGACTGGTAATATGGAGTGCAAATCTTCTACTTTACCTCCACTCACTTGGACCCAATTTCATGCTCTGTTTCTAGAAAAGTATGTGCCTAGAACTTTGAGAGATCGTAAAAAAGATAAATTTATGGCTTTGGAACAAGGTGGTATGTCTGTGGCTACTTATGAGGCCAAGTTCCATGCTTTGTCTAGATATGTTACTCAATTGGTAACTAATGAGGAGGAGAGGATCCGCTTATTTATTAGGGGACTGAATTCTGAGTTGCAAGTATTATCTGTTCATATGACTTCTGCAGGGAGGAGTTTTAATGAGGTAATAGATTATGTTAAGAAAGTGGAGGGGGTGAGGCTAGACGGTCAGGCTAAGGCATTAGCAAAAAGGGCCAATAACTCAGGTAAATTTCAAGGTTCTTATTCCAGAGGTTCAGGGAGGCCAACACTGGCAGCCAAGCCAATTCAGTCCGCTATGCCCGCCTCTACAGGTAACTACTCGGGAACTCCATCTTATAATTATCAAGATAGCCAGGGAGTAGCGTCTTTGACGGGCGGCCGACCATCTTTTGATCGTACTTGCTACAATTGTGGAGAACCTAGGCATATGAGGAGAGATTTTGTCCCCATCCGCGTGTTTTTGATTCCGCGCAGCAACCTTCTAGAACAGTCGTACCTGTGGGAAATGGTAATAATGGTAGAGGATGTCCACAAGGTGGGCGAGGAGGTAATCAGTGAGGTCGTGGAGGTAGAGGAAATGGTAATGGTAACGGAGGTAGGGGTAACATGCAACCAGTCAGGGAAGTGGCTCATCATGATGATAGGGCTCAATGTTATGCTTTTCCAAGCAAGAATGAGGCGGAGGATTCTGATGAGGTGATCATATGTACTATTTTGTATGTGACCGGATGGCTAATATGTTGTTTGATCCGGGTTCTACTTATTCATATGTATCCGTGAGTTTTTCCTCAGATTTTGATATGATTTGTGATATTCTTGATACCCCTATTCGTGTTTCTACCCCAATTGAAGAGTCAGCCATAGTTACCCATGCCTATCATGCTTGTCCTATTTTGTTTATGGGATTTCAGACTTGGGATGATTTAGTAATTTTGGATATGATTGACTTTGACATAATCTTAGGCATGACTTGGTTGTCCCCTTATTATGTTGTGCTTAATTGTAATACTAAGTCTGTAACTCTAGAAATTCCTGGATGGGAAAAATTATAGTGGGAAGGGGTGTACAAGCCTAAGCAAGCTAAGATTATATCCTCTATTCGGGCTAGTAAATTAGTAGAGTAGGTTTGTTTGACTTATTTGGCTCATATTGGGGATGTTGAGATTGAGGCTCCATCTATTGTGTCTATTCTTGTGGTGTTAGAATTTAGAGAGATGTTTCCTAATGATTTGTCTGGTATGCCTTCGGATAGAGACATAGGTTTTTACATTGATTTAGAGCTTGGTACGCTCTTCATTTCTATTTTTTTTTATCGATGGCTCCGATAGAATTAAGAGAGCTTAAGACTCAAATCCAAGAACTTCTTGATAAGGGATTTATTCGCCCTAGTGCTTCTCCATGGGGTGCTCCAGTTTTTTTTTGTTAAGAATAAGGATGTTAGTATGAGAATGTGTATATATTACCGACAATTGAATATGGTCACTATTCGAAATAAATACCATTTGCCTCGAATAGATGATCTTTTTGACCAATTGCAAGGGGCAGCGGTTTTCTCTAAGATTGATCTAAGATCCGATTACCATCAACTAAAAGTTAGGCCTGAGGATGTCCCCAAGACGACGTTTAGAACTTGCTATGGGCACTATGAGTTTTTGGTTATGTCTTTTGGTTTGACCAATGCGCTTGCAGCTTTCATGAGTTTGATGAATGAGGTGTTCAAACCATTTCTTGATTCTTTCGTCATAGTCTTTATTGATGATATTTTAGTTTATTCGAAAAGTGAGGAAGAGCACGTCGACTATCTTCGTATTGTTTTGGGTATTCTTGGGAAACAAATGTTGTATGCTAAATTTTCTAAGTGTGAATTTTGGTTGAAATCGGTTGCATTTTTAGGGCATGTAGTTTCAAAAGAAGGGGTAATGGTAGATCCTCAAAAGATTAAGGCGATTAAGAATTGGGTACTGCCTAGCTCTGTGATGGAATTTAGGAGTTTTGTGGTGCTCGCTATCTATTGTCGTCAATTTGTGAAGAATTTTGCTTCTATTGACACTCACTTGACTAATTTGACCAAAAAGAAGATATCATTTGAATGGACTGAAAAATGTGGGGAGAGCTTCCAAAAGCTCAAGACTTTCTTGATCACCGCGCCTATTACCGGTTGAAGGTAAAGATTTTATTGTTTATTGTGATACTTCACATTCTGGTTTGGGTGTTGTGTTGATGCCGGATAATAATGTTATAGCTTATGCCTCGCGTCAATTTAAGGTGCATGAGAGGAATTATCCAACGCATTATTTGGAGTTGGCAACGGTAATGTTTACTCTTAAGATCTGGCGACATTACCTCTATGGTGTTAAGTGTGAAGTATTTACCGATCATCGTAGCTTGTAACATTTGTTCACTCAAGAGGATCTGAATTTAAGACAACGAAGGTGGATGAAGTTACTTAAAGATTATGATGTCACCATTCAATACCATCCGGGCAAGGCTAATGTGGTGGCAGACGCTTTGAGTTGAAAAACGGTGAGTATGGATAGTTTAGCTTGCTTGAGTGTAGCCAAACGACCTTTAGCTAAAAAACTTTAGACCTTGGAGTCTAAATTCATGCAATTGGGCATCTCAGAAAGAGGTGGGGTGTTAGCTAGTGTTGAAGTGAGGGCAACATTCATTGATGAGATCAAGACCAAACAATTTGAAGATGAAAATTTGGAGGAGCTTAGATAGAAGACTATGTTTGGTAAGGCAGAAGAGACCACTCTTGATGCGAATGGTGTGCTCAATTTCAAAGGAAGAATATTCTTAGAGTAGATGACTTGATTGAGAAATTGTTGGTAGAGTCTTATGGTTATCGATATTTTATTCATCCGGGTGTGACCAAGATATACAGAGATCTGATGCAGATTTATTGGTGGCAGAGCATGAAGAAAGACATAGCGGAGTTTGTAGCGAATTGTCAAAATTGCCAACAAGTGAAATATGAACATCAAAGGCCCGCATGTTTACTTCAAAGAATACCTATTTTGGAATGGAAGTGAGAAAGGATAACAATGGATTTTGCGGTTGATCTTCCCAAGAATTTGGGGAAGTTTGATTCTATTTGGGTAGTGGTTGATAGATTAACTAAGTCAGTCCATTTTATTTCAATAGGAATAGATTATAATGCTGAACAATTGGCTAACGTTTATGTGAAAGAGATAGTGAGGTTGAATGGGGTGCCCCTTTCTATCATCTCAGATCGTGGTACCCAATTCACATCCAAGTTTTACAGGAAATTGCATGATGAATTGGGCAAAAAACTCACTTTTAGTACAACCTTTCATCCACAGACGGACGGACAGTCAGAGAGGACTATTCAAGTGTTAGAAGACATGTTGAGGGCATGTGTGATTGATTTTGGAGGACATTAGGATAAATTCTTACCTTTGTGTGAATTTTCTTATAACAATAGTTATCACTCCAGCATTGGTATGGCACCATTTGAGGCACTCTATGGGAGGGGATGTAGATCACCCATAGGATGGTTTGAGGCCGGAGATGTGAAACCATTGGGGGTTGAGCGAAGGATGCTCAAGATAAGGTGAGGAGTAATCAAGCTAAGCTTCTAGCAGTCCAGAGTTAGACAAAAGAAGTATGCGGATCATAAGGTAACAAACATGGTGTTTTAATCCAGTGAAAATGTTCTTCTTAAGGTATCACCCATGAAAGGGGTGATGAGATTTGGTAAGAATGGTAAGCTAAGTCCTAGATACATTGGTCCATTTGAGATTCTTGAATGTGTAGGACCGGTGGCATATAGATTGGTCTTACCTCCTAATTTATCGAGTGTTCATCCGGTATTTCATGTGTTCATGTTGAAGAGGTATCATGGTGACAGGGATTATATCATTAAGTGGGACACAATTGTGTTAGACAAGGACCTCCAATATGAGGAGGAACCGATTGCAATTCTTGATCGTGATGTGCGCAAGTTGAGGACCAAAAAGATTAAGTCCGTGAAAGTTCAATGGAAGCATCGTCCAGTTGTGAAAGCTACTTGGGAAACTGAGAGAGACATGCGAGACAAGTATCCCCAATTGTTCGTCGATTCAGGTACTACTTCCTCCCTTCCTTAGAATGCGAGACATTCGATCCGTAGAACGAAATAGAATGGATGAATATTGATGGGGAAGGTTTTGTTATAGATTCTATGGTGGAAACAACTTTAATTTGGATAATTGGGATCATAGGTTTGATATAGGGTTCATAGAATTGTTATAGTTTCGGGTAATTAGCGATTGTTTGTTGATTCCCATGTTGTATTGATTGTTTGTAGACCAAGAAAAAGTGGAACGAATTTGGAAAGGGAAGGATCAAGTTTCTTAGGGTTTCAAGCTTGTTTCGAGGTAAGTGATGATTGTGATTATATGATTGTGTGATGTATGTTTGTTCTTGCTTCATTATGATACTTGTATGTATATGAATGTTACATTATTGATCACACTTGTTGTAAATGAGTTAGAGAAATGATGAATGCCATGAATCATGGTTTAAATGTATGATCTTGAAGATATACTTGTGATTGTGGTGTGTGAATGGGATCGGTTGCCACGTTTCGGCATAACTAGCTTGGATCTATTGCCACGTTTCGACATAAATATAGGATCGGTTGCCACATTTTGGCATAACATTGGGATCGGGTACCATGTTCCGGTATGCTAACTGTTTGGGTTTGGGTTCCATAAGAGGACTAATGATTTGATATAAAATGTGAAGTTGTTTGTTGTTCATAAATATTGATAATAGTGTATATGTTGATATATATGCATGTGCTTATAATGTTGTCTTGACTTGCTTATGTTGCATTTAGTGGGATAGATGGGTGATCCTACCAGTACATTATGGTTGTGTACTGATATTGCACTTGCTCTTATTTTTGTTGAGTACAGGGCATCTTCAAGCGGATACTGACAGAACTCGCTTAGGAGATCAATGATCGTTCGAATTCAAGGGTGAGCCAATTCTTCCGAGCTGCCATGGGTTCTCTTTCGTCTATGTCCACCATTTTCGGACTTAGACTATGTTCTAGTTAGTTCATTAGATTGGGGTTGTATTCCTTCTTGTTTAGACTTGGTTCATTGTTACATTGACTTTCAGGTTCTAGGTTATTTCTTTCGCATTGTATAGTTCGTTGTTAGACTTTTGTCAGAGTTTATGAGAACTCCCTATTTCTTTCCTTAGTATTTAACTGCTTTCATATACTTAGGTGTCTTAGTTTTTAGATTAGTTGCTTGGTTTGGGTTGTAGTAGTGGTTCTCTCACCGGATGGTTAGTGTGGGTGCCAATCACGACGGTCTGGGTCATGACAATTTTCAAAAATATATGGTATAAATATTAAAAGTGATAATATATGTAATTGTTTGAAAGTAGAGATAATATTAATGTATATGGTAGTGATGTATGCCTAATAAGGTAGTTTAACCTATAATTGATGGGGTCGAATTTTATATTTTAAAAAATTAAATCACCATTTGAGATCCCAAGTGTTGCTTATAGGAAAATTTGAACTTTTAATCATGATCTCAAATCATATTGTCCAAATGTTGATTTAAAATCATAATTTTATATTTGTCCAAACGCCTACTTAGTCTTACAGATTTCTAACATGCAATGATTAGCTTGTTTGGATGGTTGTTATATGTTGGAGAAAATAGTC
>JAJOOR010037513.1:0-14883 GCA_036250505.1 Solanum acaule | reverse complement strand
TAGAAAGTCTTCTGCTTGCTATTGTTTTTTTTTAATGAAATGTTTTCTTGGTAAAGAAAGTTTTTAATTCCTTATGGTTTTAGTGTCTATGCGATGAATGAATGCTAAGAGGCTTGTATTAGACCTCTTCGAGGTCGAGTACGCTGGTTACGACTAGGGGTTGGTCCCGGGTCGTGACAGCGGGTATACCTAAAGGCTCCAAAGCCGAAGTAGATGAGGATGCCTTTGCTGGCAAAGAGTCAACATCGACCTCTGGAGAAGTATCTGATGAGGCTGTTCTACTCCTGTCAATCTCTTCTCGTGTGAACTCTTCCTCTATATGCCGGATATCGGTGGAAGAAAATGGGGTGACCTCTATATCGCTGGCAGCATCCGGGGGTACTCTGGCAAGCCGACATAACTCGGTCATCAGAACAGGAAAAGGCATAGTTGTCTGTGTCTGTTTAGCTCTCATAACCATATCATGTGAAACCAACAGTCCCAGGTCGATCCACCTCCTAGCCATGATAGAACCAACGCAAGCCGCCTTAGGATGACGCAGAATGGACTCATTCTAGGATGGCATGATAGTGCTGCTGATGAAACCAAACCTATACCTGTAAGAGATGTTCATATCCCTCTTTTCAGTCGGAGCTCCCGTACCCAACCACCACGGGGTGATGTCAGAAATTATCGGAGCTAACCAACCCTTCAAATCATCTAGAAATGGAACAATATGCAGACCCTAGTCGGAACTCACTAGCCTTTTTATTATTTTTTCGGACCAACTCCCCATAGGCTAAGTAGAATTCCTGAACCTAGGAAGGGATGTAATGGCCCCGTAACCTAGTGAACTGCTCGAACTCATGATACTTGAGTGTGTCAACCACCTCAGCATGCTTACCTTCCAAACCCTCCACATATAGTAACTTTTCTTCTAGAATGGTTCGTAAACCATCACCTTTCAATCAGTTCAGCAATCTAGGTGGAGGTGGAGCAACGGGGAGTGCAAGGGCCACTAAAGGTGGTGCCAGGTTTGATGCTGATTCGGTAGTCGGAGAAGTTGCAGCTGATGTAACTCTGACTGTATTTTTTGAGGTCTATCCCTGAGTCTATTCAGTCGGTGAATCAGAGGTTGTTCATCTTCTGGCTCAATAGCTAACCCTTTTCTAGAGATATGTTTCTTTCGTTTGCCTTTATCTCCCTTGGAAGATCTTTCTTTCTTTTAAGTGAAGGTGGTGATCCTCCGTCATTGATTGTAATTCCCTTTGCCTTTTTCTGAGGTGGCTCTTTTAAGTTTGTGCTTACCATATCTACAAAAGATCAAGAGATTAGGCAAAACTCAACTCAAAAACAGAGCATGTTATTGCAGAAGGACTCGCCGATCCAGTTGGCGTTTCGCCAATTCTCTTTGGCGATCTAGGTCGAACTCGTAAAAGGAATTATCTTGAAATCTAGGCAAAGAATCGATGAAAAAGTTTATTTGGTGAGACGCCGACTACTTTCGGTGACGACAAGGTTCTTCGCCAAAAGTTACAGATCTCTCAGCCCTATGGACATGAATGAAGGGCGATCTAAGACTAGTAGGCAAACCTCCGAGTCATTTAGCGAGCGCAACCCTGCTTGCCAACTAATTCAACGTGCCTATATTTCAACCCACTTCTTAGAATTGACCTTACAAGCCCTGGAAATGAAATCAACGTATGCATACATGAAATTTACACAAGACCCATACTTCCCATCACCCCAGAATACTCAGACTTCTTTCGGTTCTGCCAAATTTGGCTATTTAACTAAGATTACCCTTAGGAATGTTGTCACCTATTCCTTTATTGAGAACTTTTCGTTATTTAGCACAAATATGGGCCAATTCAATTTCGTTATTTAGCACGACCAACATAACAATGATGAAGCAACACCCACTCCAAGTTCATTCAAATCAAAGCACAAACACTAAGGCAATCGACTATTAAAGCATTTCAGACAAAGTTTTTGAATTAACAATAGCATCACAACACCCTATTTCTAACAGAGAGGCTCAACATACATCATCCTGGTACTATAAATGCAAGAGAGTGCAAAATTATCAAAAATAAGTTCTGAGTTTTATAGACTAACCTTTGATGTTGATCAAATTGCTTTTTGAAATGCTAGGTAGCAAAGAAATCCAACTCCAAACACTAGTCACCGACTAAAATAATAATGGTAGGCATAAATCTAGGAAAAAGTACCTTTGGTCTGATTTTGAGGAGTTTAAAACGAGGGAAAGTGAGAGGTTCAAAAATTTGACATTTGGCCTTCATATAACCGTTCAGTTCTCGGCCATTCGGCGACGTTAGTCTTGTCGCCGATCAACTTGGTGACGCGCCAAATGTGTACTCATCTCGCTGAGTTTTACAGGACATCCCTTATTTTGGGGTCACAACGATGAATTAAGTTAGAATCGTCGATAGGTTCGGTGATTCGCCAATTGGATCCTTACCTCACCAACTTGCACTTTTCAACATCTTTCTCACTTTAACCTACAAAATCAGCACACCATTATTTGAATAGAATAACTTAAAGCAACATCACCTTGGGTTGCCTACCAAGAAGCTCCTTAGTTAACGTCGTGGCAAGACGCAAGTCCTTTCTCATTCTCCATTATTAGGGTTGGCCCTAGTGTCACTAGGTGACCCCAATATGTCATTTGGGTGGAGATGAGGAACTGCAAAACTCAGTAGTGACCTGATTAGCTAGATTGATCTAGAGTGAGATCAAATCATTTGATTCAACACTTCAATATTTTCCTTCATTTCTTCCAACACTCGATCTTGATCGGTGATCTTTTGGAGAATGATTAGAAGTTTGTCCTCGACACGATTTTTCCCCCATCCCTAGATTTCCTCCATTTAGCTGAGATGCTAGTGCGATCACCATGAGGTCCTTTTGGACTCCTTGGCTCATTTCAACCAAATTGCCACTACTTTGCTCAGCCTTGCTCATCTAAATGGACAACTCAACGAAGAACAAAACTAAAAGTAAAATTAGTGACACTACTACTAATAAGAATAAAAATTCTATTAATCTAAAAATTCTCAAATAACACCACTCCCCGATAGCGGTGCCATTTTGATGCTTATCGTGTCCAACGACATTAACCTACAGTATGAGTGACTACGATCGTCGATAATATATTAACCCAACCAAGGGTTTGGGTTGTGACCCAAGGGAGTTGTTCTGAATATTAGTAGAAAAATAAAATTTAGTTCAAACTAGTCGTAGCTAAAGACATTGACGAACAAAAACATAGCAATTTAAAGGGGGTGACACAAAAGTGTCAAATATCAAATGGGGGTTTTGTCACAGGTAGTAAAAATAGCAAAAATAACAAGAAAATCAAGTATGGGGACAAGTTCTTAGGGTGTGACCGCAATAAAAGTCGAGATAAATCGTTGGGTACATGATTTCGATAGGAAATTTGCAACATAATAGTGACTAGGCTAAGCTTTAGATGGACATAAGTTCCTTCTCGGGCAACTTACCACATTTCAAATGCGTTCCTCTCGGACACCTATTCGCCGCATGAAAGCCACCCTACGCCTTAACCCATTCACTCTCTCTCTCGAGCTGAGTGTTAGGAAATGGGACTAGGGCTCACCCTCTCGGGCTGAACCTCATGTCAACCCACTCCTTAGGCTATCAGTCTAGCGGTCTTAGTTTCGTGACCTCCCTCTCCGGCAAGCCAAAAATACATGGGTGGTTTTGTATTTGCAACTACAAATACATTAAATTAAACCACAACCACAAGGTGAAATCACCATTAAAATACATATATCCTATAAGCAAGGAAGTCCTAGCAACAATATCAACACATATTTGCTAAATCAGACCCCAAAAATAGGGTTTTTAGCCACACATCAAGAACTAATAAAATACACCTAAAATGATACTTCAATCAAATGGGTAAAAAGAATTAAACCTTGATTTAAGCAAAGGAAGAAGAATGGAAACGACCCACTTCCAACTTGGGGAAGATGTAATCCTTCTTTCTTCAAGTCTCCCAAAAACACTCTCCAAACTTGAGAGAAAATATATCAAAAAGTACTATTCTATTATGGAAATTAAAATAAATGTCTGACTCTTTTGAAAATTAATAACAAGTTTAGATTTTATAGGCTTCAGAAAATAGTGCTGGAGGATATTTCGGCGAGGTTAGTCGAAATCGCCGATTAACTCGGCAACTCGCCCTTTGGTGTAGTTCTTCGCCGTCTTGCCCTAGTCTTCAGCATCGTCGTGCTCTGTCTCATTGGGCGACCTAGTACTGCTTCATGGAATTATTCAGCCAAACGCCGACTAATCCTTTCATCGCCTTTTTGATGCTGCTCCTTCAAGGCTTCGCGTATCGGAACAAAGGGCAGAGTGCGTCCCTTTGGCAAATCGCCAAGCGTGCTTGGCGACGCGCAAGCTTCAACTTCTTCATTCTTTTCAGCCTTTTTGTTACTTTTTCAGCCTAAGTGTCCATGCTTCCACTAAAACTTCAAATACTTGAAACTTAATAGTTTTCATTAGATAATGAGACAAAATAAACATTTGAGGACACTATTTCTATCAAAATAAGCCCTAAATGAATCTAATTTGTGGACTCATCAACACCCCAACTTAAACTTTGGTTTGTCCTCAAGCAAACTCAAGTTCAGCCGTTGAACAAGGTGTCTTAAATAGTGCTACACAAGACTAAATCATGAATGCACACAACCAGACTCAAATTTACTTATGTAAGGATCAATTGTGTACTCAAAGATTCAAGTTGTGACACACCATTACCAAAGATTCTCATGCTCGCAATACTTGCTACTTGTGCAATCATGCTCAACAGGAAGTATCTAAGTGCCTTCACATCAAGAATGATTCCATATTCACACACAGAGGTTAATTAATTCAAGATCAGGAATCAGATGCAATGCTCACACTAAAAAAGAGGAACGTAATGCATGTTTTTACCCATAGGTTTTCCCTTATTTTCTAATCTACTTTCGATTCGGCTTACTCAAGATCAAAAAGGTCTTTCTAAGGCTTGTAATAGGGATAAGTGCAAAGATATTGTCATTTAGGCTCAGTGACTTTTTCCTCATGAGATGTGGTATTCTCAAGGCATTACCTTCTTTGTCATTATCAATTCTTTTTCTAGTGCTTCTAAGTCATCTTTTTATTCACCTCCATGGATTGCTTGGAAACTTGATTTCCTTTGTACTTTATTCTACTTTTTTTTTTCCGAATGGTTTCCATTGTTCTGCAACACCAGGGGTTAAGGGAGACTTTTCTGGTACTTCTTGACTCCTCGTTCTCATTTTTTTACCACACACCCAACTTAGGCTTTTGGCCTAAGTTGACTATTCGCTAAACCACAAAGCAAGAGGATTATAGGTAGTGGGTCAAGTAAGGTCTAGGGTTCATCAAGGTTCTTTCAAGGAAAGGTAAGGCACAAAAGGTGTTCAAAAGAGTTTCACACACTCACAGGTAGACCACAAAAAGAGGTATATGTCAATTTGTCTCACACTTTTTAAAGTTTCCTAAGATCATTTCAAGAGCACACCTTTCTAAATCAATGAGATAAACAGGGAAAATTCTTGGTTTATTCATGCAAGGTTCAAGGCAAGCTAGCTGTTGGTGTTTTGTTTAATGTTTAATCTTGGTTAACTAAGGTAATCATCTCGGGACTCTTTTATGATTTTTTTATGAATTTCTACGGACGTTTTGACAAGTTGGGGCAATATGGAAAATCTGCCGATTTAAGATTAAATATAAACTATTAATAAGTGCATACCAGCTGTGTATATATAGTGTTCGTGAAGCTTAGGACATAAGCAACAACTTTCGTTAAGGAACTACGGTCTTTTGAGCGTTCATTGGAAACATATGTTAAGGCTATTCCCTTTGTTCGACATGTTTCCTTAGAGATAGTTAATGTTGGTGATCTTGTAGATGAAATTGTGAGTGGTTGGCTGATTGAATGGTTATAAACCCTCATTTTAGGGATTCATAATCTGTTAAGGATGACCCTAAGTTAGGAACGACTTGGAGATTGTTCATATATATTGTTTATAGAGAAATTGCTCGCCTTTAGCATATTCAATTGTTTGTTGTCACCCTTGTGGCTATTGTGGTTAGTTGTTGAGCTAGGAACTGCATATGGGGGCTATGATGTTGTCTAATAGGACTATGTTATTTCCAAAGAGGGCTATGTGTTTCCCACGGGGCTATATTGATGCCAACGAGTGTTATGTGTTGCGTATGGGGATATTTTGACACCAAAGAGGGCTATGTTTTTCTTACAGGGCAATGTTGATGCAAAAGAGGTCCATGTGCTCCCCATAGAGCTATGATGTTGCCTAAGAGGGCTATGTGCAACCTACGGGTCTATATCGTTGACAAAAAGGGCTATGTGACTTCTTACAAAGACAAGGGGCTACTGATAGGGGTAGATAGACTGATTTGGCACCTTCTGGGCTTATGGGGGCCTAGGTAGGTGGTATGTTGTTTGAACCTGCCGAGTTTATGGGGGATTGGTTAGGTTAATGTTTGATCATTTTTGTATTTTTTACATTCAGTAGCGGGTTCGCATACTTATCTAAAATTTTGATTTCCTTACGTGATTGCTTTGGGTATATTATGATACTTTCTCACTTAGTCTATAGCCTTTCATACTCTGTACATTATTTTGTACTGACACCCCATTGCCTTGGGGGAGCTGCATTCATATATGCAGGTCCCGACAGATGACCCAGTAGACCTCCTCAGCATTAGGATTGACTTCTATCCGATTGGCTAGCCCCTTTCCTCTAGAGATGCCAGAGTTGGGAGGTTTGTTACCTTTTGTTGTATATATCTTTATGGGTAGGCTGGGGCCCTGTCTCGCCAATCTTTACTACTCCTAGAGACTTACATACTAGTATGTAGGGTGTATAGCTACGTTATGGCCATACTGACCTAGTTTGTTGGTTTGCTGAAGCTTCTGAGCTGTTTGATATATTATCTTGATACATACCTTCTTTCAGTTTTGTTATAGATATCATGGTGGCCTCGACGGCCAAAACAAGACTTATGTTCTAGTTGGCTATTTATTTATATGATCTCCGGGGAGTAGTTGTTTCTTTAATAGATCAGTTGACAGGGGCCTTACCGGTCGAGGGCTTAGTTTTAAGCCGAGATATACTTGCTTGTGTTTTTGATTGTATGTGGTTCCCATGCACTAGTAGCAAATGGTTCAGCAGGGTCGACTCGGGCCTGATGTTTGACATTAGGACCCAGTAGTGCCCCTCAAGATTGGGGTGTGACAAACTTGATATCAGCGCAACATCGCATCCTAGGGAGTCTGCAAGCCATGTCTAGTAGAGTCTTGTCTATAAATGTGTTGTGCACCAAATTGAATAAGCAAGAAGCTACTAGACATGTTAGAATGACAATCATTCTGTTGCTAACCTCGTGCTACAGGACGGTGTTTTAAGGGTTGAGGTTTCTGGCTTATAATTGATACTTTTATGTAGATAGAGATGGCTGACACCAGACAGAGCACAGCTAGCCAGGGGCTAGATACAGCTGCAGGCGAGGGTACCGACAAAGTACCACATGTGAAGGTAGCTGATGCTTATTGTGACCAACGACACTAACCTACAGTACGAGTGTCTACGATCATCGATAATATAGTATCCTAACCAAGAGTTGGGGTCGTGTCCCAAGGGAGTGGTTTTGAGAATTAGTAGAAAAATAAAACTTAGTTCAAATTAGTCGTAGCTAAAGACATTGACGAACAAAAATATAGAAAATTAAAGGGGGTGACACAAAAGTGTCAAATATCAAATGGGGTTTTTGTCACAAGTAGTAAAAACAACAAAACTAACAAGAAAATCAAGTATGGGGACAAGTTCTTGAGGTGTGACCACAATGCAAGTTGAGATAAATCATTGGGTACATTCTTTCGATAGGAAATTTGCAAGATAATAGTGACTAGGCTAAGCTTTAGATGGAAATAAGTTCCCTCTCGGGCAACTTACCCCGTTTCAAATGGGTTCCTCTCGGCCACCCATTTGCCGTATGAAGGCCAGCCTACGCCTTACCCCACTCACTATCTCGAGCTGAGTGTTAGAAAATAGGACTAGGGCTCATCCTATCGGGGTGAATCTCGGGCAAGACGAAAACACATGGGTGGTTTTGTATTTGTAACTACAAACCCATTAAATTAAACCACGACCACAACCACTAGGTGAAATCACTATTAAAATACATATATCCTATCAACAGGCAAGACCCAGCAACAATATCAACATATATTTGCTAAATCAGACCCCAATAATAGGGGGTTTTAGCCACACATTAAGAAAAAATAAAATACACCTAAAATGATACTAAAATCAAATAGGTATGAGGAATTAAACCTTGATTTAAGCAAAGGACGAAAAATGGAGAAGAACCACTTCCAACTTGGGGAAGATGAAATCCTTTTTCTTCAAGTCTCCCAAAAACCCTCTCCAAACTTGAGAGAAAATATCACAAAAAGTACTATTCTATTATAGAAATTAAAATAAATGTTCGACTCTTCGAAAAATTAATAACAAGTTTAGTATTTATAGACTTCAGAAAATAGTGCTGAC
This sequence comes from Solanum acaule, assembly GCA_036250505.1. Lineage (NCBI taxonomy): Eukaryota > Viridiplantae > Streptophyta > Magnoliopsida > Solanales > Solanaceae > Solanum > Solanum acaule. The sequence goes on along the minus strand of JAJOOR010037513.1, from coordinate 6,274 downwards.
GAATCTTTCGCCGAGGTTTGTCGGAATCACCGATTAACTCGACGACTCGCCCTTTGGTGTAGTTCGTCGTTGTCTTGCACTAGCCTTCTGCATCGCCGTGCACAGTGTCATTGGGCAACCTAGTACCGCTTTGTGGAATTATTAGGTGAAACGTCGACTACTCTTTTCATCACCTTTTTGATCCTGCTCCTTCAAGGCTTCCTGTACTGAAACAAAAGGCGGAGTGCGTCCCTTCGGCAAATCTCCAAGCGTGCTTGGCGACGTGTAGGCTTCAACTTCTTCGTTCTTTTCAGCCTTTTTGTTCCTTTTTGTGCCTAAGTGTCCATGCTTCCACTAAACTTCAAATACCTGAAACTTAAGAGTTTTCATTAGATATTTAGACAAAAATAAACATTTGAGGACACTTATTCTATCAAAATAAGCCCTAAATGAGTCCAATTTGTGGACTCATCAACACCCCCAACTTAAACTTTGGTTTGTCCTCAAGCAAACTCAATTTCAGCCATTCAACCAGGTGTTTCAAATAGTGCTACACAAGACTAAATCATGAATGCACACAACCAGACTCAAATTTACTTATGCAAGAATCAATTGTGTACTCAAACATTCAAGTTGTGACACACCATTACCAAAGATTCGCATGCTCGCAATACTTGCTACTTGTGCAATCAAGATCAACAGGAAGTATATAAGTTCCCTCACATCAAGAATGATTCCATATTGTCACACAGAGGTTAATCAATTCAAGATCACGAATCAGATGCAACGCTCACACTAAAAAAGAGGAACGCAATGCATGTTTTTACCCATAGGTTTGCCCTTATTTTCCAATCTACTTTCGATTCGGCTTACTCAAGATCAAAAAGGTCTTTCTAAGGCTTGTAATGAGGATGACTGCAAAGGTATGGTCATTTAGGCTCAGTGACTTTTTCCTTGTGAAATGTAGTATTCTCAAGGCATTCCCTTCTTTGCCTTTATCAATTCTTTTTCTAGTGCTTCTATGTCATCTTTTTATTTCACCTCCATATTTTGCATGGAAACTCTATTTCCTTTGTACTTTATTCCATATTTTTTTTTCTCGAAGGATTTCCATTGTTCTGCAACACCAGGGGTTAAGCGAGACTTTTCTTGCAGTTCTTGACTTCTCCTTTTCCTTTTTTACCACACCCCCAACTTAGGCATTTTACCTAAGTTGTCTATTTGCTAAACCACCAATCAAGATGATTATAGGTAGTGGGTCAAGTAAGGTCTAGGGTTCATCAAGATTCTTTCAAAGAAAAGTAAGGCTCAAATGGTGTTCAAAAGAGGTTCACACGCTCACGGGTAGGACGAAAAAAGAGGTATATCTCAAATTTAGCTCACTCTCTTTAAAGTTGCCTAAGATCATTTCAAAAGCACACCTTTCTAAATCAATTAAACTAATAAGAAAAATTCTAGGTTTATTCATGCAAGGTTCAAGGCAATGTAGTTATTGGTGTGTTGTTCAACGTTTAAACTTGGTTAACTAAGGTAATCAGCTCGGGACTCTTTTATGATTGGTTTTATGAATTTCTACGGATGGTTCGACAAGTTGGGTCAATATGGCAAATCTACCAATTTAAGATTAATTATGAACTGTTTATAGGTGCGTACCAGCTGTGTATAATAGTGTTTGTGAAGCTTAGGACATAAGGAACAACTTTCGAGAAGGGACTACGGTCTTTCGAGCGTTCATTGGAAAGGTATGTTAAGGCTATTCCCATTGTTCAACATGATTCCTTAGAGGTAGTTAATGTTGGTGATCTTGTAGATGTAATTGTGAGTGGTTGGCGGATTGAGTAGTTATAAACCCTCACTTTAGGGATTCATAATCTGTTATGAACGACTCTAAGTTAGGAACGACTTGGGGATTATTCATGTATATTGCTTATAGCTAACATATTCAATTGTTTGTTGTCGGCCTTGGGGCTATTGTGGTTAGTTGTTAAGCTATGAACTTCCTATGGGAGCTATGATGATATCTAATAGGACTATGTTATTTCCAAATAAGGCTATGTGTTTCCCAAGGGGCTATATTGATGCCAAAGAGTGTTATATGTTGCCTATGGGGATATTTTGACACCAAAGAGGGCTATGTGTTGCCTACAGGGCAATATTGTTGCAAAAGAGGTCTATGTGCAGCCCACAGAGCAACGATGTTGCCTAAGAGGGCTATGTGCTGCCTATGGGGCTATATCGTTGCCAAAAAGGGCTATGTGACTTCTTACAAAGACAAGGGCTACCGATAGAGGTATGTAGATTAATTTGGTACCTTCTTGGCTTATGGGGGCCTAGGTAGGTAGTATGTTGTTTGTACCTATCGAGCTTATAGGGGATTGGTTAGGTTGATGTTTGACCATTTTTGTACTTTTTAGATTCAGTAGCGGGTTAGCATGCTTAACTAAAATTTGATTTCATTACGTGATTGCTTTTGGTATATTATGATACCTGCTCACTTAGTCAATAACATTTCATACTCTATTCATTATTTTATACTAACACCCCATTGCCTTGGGGGCGCTGCATTCATTCGTGCAGGTCCCAATAGACGACCCAGTAGACCTCCTCAGCAACAGGATTGACTTCTGTCTGATTGGCTTGCCCCTTTCCTCCGGAGCTTCCAGAGTTGGGAGGTTTGTTACCTCTTTTTGTATATGTCTATATGGGTAGGCAGGGGCACGGTCACGCCAATCTTTACTACTCTTAGAGGCTTGCAGAATATTGTGTAGGGTGTATAGCTACGTTATGGCCATATTGGCCTAGTTTGTTGGTTTACTGAAGCTTGTTGTTGTTTGATGTATTGTCCTGATACATACCTGCTTTCAGTTTTTTTATAGATATCATGGTGGCCTCGACGGTCCAATCAGGAGTTCTGTTCTAGTTGGCTATTTATTTATATGATCTCGTGGGAGTAGCTATTTCCTTTATAGATCAGTTGACAAGGGTTTTGCCGGTCGAGGGCTTAGTTTTAAGCAGAGATATACTTGTTTGTTTTCTTGATTGTGTGTAGCTGCCACACGCTAGTAACAAATGGTTCAGCAGGGATGGCTTGGGCCTGAGTTTTGGTATTAGGATCCAGTTGCGCTCCTTAAGTTTGGGGCGTGACAAACTTGGTATCAGAGCAACGTCGTATCCTAGGGAGTCTGCAAGCTGTGTCTAGTAGAGTATTGTTCATAAATGTGTTGTGCACCAAATTCAATAAGCAAGAAGCTACCAGGCATGTTAGAATGACTATCATTATTTTGCTCACCTCGTGCTATAGAACGGTGTCTTAAGGGTTGAGGTTTTTGGCCTGTAATTGATACTTGTATGCAGATAGAGATGGCTGACACTAGACAGAGCACAACTAGATAGGGGCTAGATACAACTGCAGGTGAGGGTACCGACAAAGTACCACATGTGGAGGTAGCCTATTGTGATATCCAGGGGGAGCATCTTCTCAGCCCCCAATAGCTTCTCCACCGCTTCAGGAGCCTCCAAAGGTTACAGGACTTTCAGCTCCACCAGCAGTACCACCTCTTGTTCCTCTGATTCCATCTAATTAGGATTTCAAGAGTGCAGTATGTATGTTAGCACAGTTAGTAGTTGCACAGCGCCAACCAGTTGAGACAGATATTGCCAGATCTTCTGAAGGGCCCGGAAGTTTGAGAATTCATGAATTTCTTACCTTGAATCCTCCACAGTTTACCGGGACTGATCACAGAGAGGACCCTCAACACTTTGTTGATCAGCTTCATAGGATCTTTAGAGTCATGCATCACTCAGATTCAGTTGAGTTAGCAGCATTTCGATTATAGGATGTTGCAGTATTGTGGGACAAGAGTTGGGAGAGATCTAGGGGAAAAGATGCATATCTACCCACTTGGGATAGCATTACAGAAGCTTTCATAGATCACTATTTACCTTGAGAGATTAGGGATGGCCGGGTGGACCAGTTTCTGAACCTCCGACAGGGCAGCATGAGTGTCCGAGACTACGGACTGAGATTTGATTCATTGGTTAGATATGCACCAGCATTTGTTGATATGATGCATGATAGGGTGCGTAGATTTATGGGAGGGCTCAACTCAGACTATATCGACGCTTGTTCTACCGCTGCACTAAATGGTAATATGGATATCTCGCAAATTCAGGCTTTTGCACAAGGCATAGAGGATCACCGACATTTACATTATATGAGTGAGAGGGTCGAGAGAGATAGACAAAAGAGGGCTAGGCTCGTTGGTTCACATGGAGATTTTCAGGGTAGTCCCAGACCCGAATATTCTACTAGGCCACTTAGACCTCCACCACAACAATTCTAAGGTTGTAGATTTGATCGTCAGGGATAGTCAGGCCTCGGTGAGGGTTCACAAGCATCAGGCTCACAGCAGCCGAGGGGTCAAGTTAGGCTAGGATAGCCTAGCCGCATAGCGCTACTTGTGGTAGGATGCATTTTGGGAGTGCAGATAGGGTTCCACAGGTTATTATTCTTGTGGACAGGAGGGGCATGGGTGGAGAAACTGTCCAACCATAGGTCAGGGTGGTATAGGTCAGTCGACCAGGTCAGTAGTAGGTTCCTCCTTATCAGCACAGTTCACCGTAGCAGTGTGTGAGCACGACCAAGGAGCCACAGAAGAGGTGAGAGCCTTAAAGGCCGCCATTGCAGAGCTGAGGAAAGATGTGGACTACCTAAAGTCCACCGATATGTCCATGATCTTTGGAACAGTGCAAATTCCAGATGTGCCCGAAATGCCGCAGACCACCACAGGATATGGGGATGGAATGAAGCATACAAACGATCCTGAATCAGAGGCAAAGATTGATAAAGAGATGTTTGAGGGAGCTGCAGCGGACAACAAGCTGAGACTAATGAAATCATGATACATGTTGTGCAGGCTTTCTTGGCAAAGGATCCTGCTTTTGGATCCAGTGAAGCTGGTCCTTCTTGGATCACTCTGGGCACTGATGCCTAGACAGATAGAGCGACTACTTAAACATGATCCTCTCTTTACCTCCCTCTCTGTCTTTCTTTAATTCACATTCTAGATATCTTGTTATTTGCATTTGAGGACAAATGTTTTTGTTTGTGGTGGGGTGAGGCCAACATCTTTTGTGTGCTACTTTTGTTAATGTTTTGTGTATATATTTGGGTTGTTCTGTTTAAAATTGTGTTAATGCTACTTTTCTGTGAATGTTTGAGCTTGCAGCTCCTTTTATTTTTAAATTGCAAAATGATTTTGACCCTTCCAAAAAAATTTGAATTTTTTGCACATTTTAGCCACCCTTTATATGTTGTTGATTGTGGTTGTTCCTTGGCAAATTTGAGACTCTGTTTCGATCAATACTAATGACTTGAGTAGTGCTTACAATCGAACAAACATGAATGTACGGCTACGATGAGGCCAAATGAAGTTGCATAGACAATATGTGAACTCGTTGCATCTCGTTGTGACTAGCCATTTATCAAATCAATTTTCTTGTGATGACTGTTGAACACTAGAGAAAGTGTGGAGTCTTGTTTGACTTAAGTGTCGATGCCTTGTGTGATAAGCTTACCTAGAACCATGCATGACAACACCTAGAATTTTCCATGTTGATCCGGTTGACTAAGTAACACATTCTCTTGATATGATCTTAGGCAACTTCGAAGAGTGTAAACCAATTTGACATATACCTTTTTGGTGACCTACCTTGTAAGCGTGTGATTCTCTCTTGAACACCCTTTGAGCCTTACGTTTCTTTGGAAGAAACTTGATGAAAACTATACCTCTTTGATTCAATTACCTATAAACCTCTTGAATTGTGGTTAATTGAATAGCCAACTTAGGCCAAAATCCTAAGTTTGAGGTGTGGTGAAAAAGGAAAAAAGGGAAAGTCAAGAAGTGCAAGGATATGGGGTTCCCAAACAATCCATGGAAAGTGAATAGTAGGATGACTTATGAGCACTAAAGAAAATGATGAAGGAAAAGGAAAGGAAGTGTTGTGAGCACCAAATTTCATGATGATGAAAGTGACAAAGCCTAAATGACTATACCTTTGCACTCAGCCCGGTTACAAGCCTTGTTAAGACCTTTGTTGAAATGACCCAAAAAGTTCTTTAAAATGTGCTTCAGAAGTTACCGGAAACTTGTTTAGCTGTCACGACCCAAGCCTAGGGCCTAGACGTGACCGGCGAATGGGGAACCCGAAGGAACCCCAAACAAGCCTCATAGCGTATCATTACACATCCTTGGTCGCGGAAGCAATTAAAATGACCATAAGCAATAAGTATAAT
>JAJOOR010037512.1:0-10516 GCA_036250505.1 Solanum acaule | reverse complement strand
TTTCTTTTTGCATTAGTATTAATTTGATTTTGATTTAAGTTTTATTATAATTATCAACATCTATGAACTATAATCTTTATTGGACTATTCCAAATTCTGTGTTTTAAACTTGAAATAATATATTAAAAGATAAAAACTATGAAATTGTATAAGAAATATTTTAAAATTATATCAAAGTAAATATTTTTATGTATAAAATAAAATTTTAAAATTACATATATAATGTCGGGTTGGTTTGGTCTCTGGTTGGTTTTTTTTAGTTAAAATCAAACCAACCCAAATATAATCGGGTTTTTTTCCTCAATACCAAACCAAGTCAAACCAAACCACTAGTCGGATTTTTTTTTGTGTTTGACTCAATTTGCGGTTTGATTCGGTTTTCGGTTCGGTTTTGTACACCCCTATCCCAAAGCATTATCAGGAAGAAAAAAAAAAGCAGTCCAAAATTACCTTAATTAGACTCATTAATTAGATTTGGTTTCAGTTTAGTATTTGAATACGAATCTAGCCATTGATTTGAATCTTTTTCTTTTAATTGGAGAGTGATAAATTAACATTAAACATGAATTAATTTCCTTTTTAAGGATTAAAACAGAATGTGACAAATCAGGAAAACCATTATGAAATTATTTTTCTTACTAATTAGGAGTAGTATTTTTAAATAAACATGAAGATATGCATCTTAATTACTTTTGCGTTGTAGCTGTAAAATTTGGTGGAATTACCATAATTGGACCCTACAAAGGATTTGGTCTTCAAAAGCATTTTGTCATACAAATTGACATTATATTATTTTGGTACCCCTTCGATACTTTTATTTTGTTGTCTAAATTAAATTTTAAAGTGACTGAAAATAAATTACAATCACAAAAAAATATGAAGAAACATAATTTTATTCATCAAGATTGCGGGTACAATTCTGTTCCTCCCTTGATTCTACTCTCCTAAGATTTATCCATGAGTCGAGGTGGCGTATTTCTCGAACTATGATAATTTAGATTTGACCTCTATATGAATATTCCATGACTTGTGCAATATTCGAGATGCCTTTTAAGGGAATTTAGTACCCTTCATATAGGCCTAGTTTAGGGTTGAGTAGCCTCCAAGAATTCTAATTGAAACTGAACACACCTTATAGAATCTCAATTCAAATTGAATACGTCTTGTAGAATCCCACAAAATTTCAATGTATACATATATATTTTGCTGAGTGAAAAGATATTCTTGTAAGAAATATAATATTATATATTTTGTTAGACGTATCATGATTCATGTCCGTAATGAATTAATAGAAGCCTTGTTTAGATGGAAAAAACCAATATCTAAACCCTCTTTATTAATAAGGAAAATTAGCAATCTAGTCAACATATCTAATATAATTAGTTAAAACAATTACACTTTAAAATATTTATTTAAAATGTCAAAATGTCAATACTTTACAAAATAATTGTACTCAAATATTATTATTTATTTTACCTTTTTTCCCCCAAAACAGTCCATACCAAATTCTAAACCAATAACAGATAAAAAAGGAAAAAAGAAAAAAAAACAACCTTAATCTTCCTTCCCCATCATTCACATTTCTTTTCCCCCCATCATTCAAGTTTTATATTTTCTCTTTCTTCAACTTTCTTTGCAAGTCAAGAAATACAAATTATGAATGGTTCTCCTAATTTGTTCAACAAATCTTTAACTTAACTCAAGAAATATCTCAATTGTTAAAGGTAGTTTCGATTATTTAGTGATATTTATGTTGATTTTGTTTTTAAAATCACCGATTATCTGGTATTTTGGGTTTTATATGTTATGAATTTTTCGCCAATTTTTTCAATTTTTATGTGAGTTTGGTTAGATAATCATCAAATATTTATGTGTTTCAGATTTTTAGTCTTTTAAATAAAAATTTTCGATTTTCTTGTGATTTTGTTTTAATATTTCAGATTTAGTAGAATGTGAGTTTGGTTAGATAATCATCAAATATTTATGTATTTCAGATTTTTAGTCTTTTAAACAATTTTTTTTATTTTCTTGTGATTTTTATTTTAGGGCTCGGGCGGTTTCCCTGTCAGGTTCCAGATCTCCGCCACCGCCGCTCTATGGATGGTTCCAAAAAGACTCTTCTTGAACCCATGGAACTTGATGAATCAATCGCCGGATAGAAGTTCTTAATTGTCCATTCATTCTCAATTCTAAATAACCAAAATACAATTTATTTATGTATTCATCCTAATTGCATATGTAAAACAAAGTTTTTATCTTATTTTGCTTATTTTGTATTTACAATATCACTTTGTATACCAAATAGTTTGTATTTAGATTTGATTTTGTATTCGTCCTAATTGTATACCATCAAGTTTTGTATTTATATTTGATTTCGTATTCATTCTCAATTCTAAATAACCAAAATACAGTTTATTTATTTTATATAGGTATTCATCCTAATTGCATCAATAAAACAGATTTTGTATTTTATTTTGCTCATTTTGTATTTTTAATATCACTTTGTATACCAGATAATTTGTATTTAGATTTGATTTTGTATTCCATTTTCAATTCTAAATAACCAAAATACAATTTATTTATGTATTCATTATATACGTATTCATACTATTTGCATTAGTAAATAGATTTGTATTTTATTTGGTTCATTTTGTATTTTCAATATCACTTGCAATTTATATTTCAATTACATTTTAAAATAATGACACACAAAATTATATTTAAAGAAGTTCATCCGAATACATTTAAGATAAAATCATATTTAAAAAAGTTCAAACAAGTAAGGATAAAAAACTAAGGGAAATATTTTTACCTTTTTTGAAATATTTTTTCTCCCATGATTCTCTCCATTCAGTTATTAAATATTAAAAATTTGTATTCTTTTAAATTAAATAAATTAAATAAATACAACCAGCATTATAACAAATCAAAATATTGATATTTTTAATAAATATATTGAAAGTGTTGACAAGGGATCCTATTAAATGCTAAAATATTGTTATTTTGAGAATTTTCCCTTTTTTTCCCATCAACACACACAATAGAGTTGACATGCCAATTGGGCCTTTCATTTGTTTCTACTTACTATAGTTCACAAAGATAATGCTAAAAAGGAAATATTCTCTTTGTAATAATAGCCAATTTTGAGTTTAAGCCTGCACAACTTTTATACCATGTGAGAGCTTGCCTAGGGTGTCATATCCCCCACCCCCTCTTAGGAAAGAGCCCAACTCATTGTCTGCATCGGACATTTGTACGACTTTAAAATGCGTTATTAATGATTATAGTCTAAGATTTGCATCCTTATATACAAACATCTCTCGTGTATTTTGTTGATGAGAAATTTGCTAGGATGCACCAACTCTTAGCTAGCGTTAGGCCATAGATTTCCAAATATTTTTGGCAAATATTATTTGGGTGAAAAGGTGGGTGAAATTTCACTATGTGTTTGACCATAGTATTTGGGACACATATTTAACTTTTTTAAGAAATATAACTTGTATCCATAAGTTTTAAAAACGATCAAATTAACCATAGGTTTGTATTATATAGCAAGATAGAAACATCGATGTAACAAGATTCATGACTTCCGCAACAAGTCAATTGAATCTTCGTTGCAACAAATAACAAGTAGTATCCATGACACTGAAGCAATGTGGTAATTCGGAGTGAGTGCAACAAGCATCATTCCATACATGGTGAAGTAGACGAAGCCCATAACTTTATTACCTAAGCCGATTGTTCATCATTTTCATCAACAACCATATCATCACTTTCATATTCACTAAATATGTCATCACTGTTTTGGTGTTCACGTAAAAAATTATGTAATATAGAGCAAACAACTATAGATGGTGTTTTTGTAAAAGATTAATGTTTAGTGTAGCATTTGAATTTTTAAAAGCTCCCAAATAATGAGATTTGACCCAAATACTAGTTTTTTCTAGTATTTGGGAATTTGGGTTATTTACCAAAAACAATTGTATGAACAAACACTATTTGCCAAATTTATCTCCAAATTTTACTTGGGAAATCTATGGCCTAACGGGTCCTTATTTTGTTATTGTTCGCCCTTATAAAGTCTGATGTTTTCAACTGTTCCATTACAAAATTTGGTGACATTTCCCTGAAGGTTATGCAAGAAAAATTCCAAACCAAAGGGACAAACAGATGAATATAATAAGAGATGTCTATAAACAATAATATAGTTTTTGATACATGAAATTATCTATGGAACAGTGAAACAGCATGACATGCCAGAAAGGCTATTTCATCTGCTGCTTTCTCTACTTAATGAACTTACAAACTTGTTATTTGCTAAACTAGATCTTCACTAGACCCCGCGCATAGTGAGAGCTTAGTCCACCATTCGTAATTTTCTTTTTTTCCTTCAGTGCCAAGCTGATGCAGAGATTAGGTTCCTCTCCTTCCATCCCAACAGCATAGCTCCATCTTTCTCCACCAGTGTATAATGCTCTGAGTAGCACCTCATGAGGCTCTTTATCACCGAATTTACATAAGAGCTCAGAGGATACTGGTGGAACCCTGCCATTGTGAACCTCAATTTCCATTTCCCTAATAGCTCGTGGCGTTCCACTCTTTCCTGGCCTTCGCATGCTATGATGTTAACTATATCCCTTGCCAAACAATGCTGCTCCACGTTGATCCTTTCCTTTCTGTCCCTTTCTAACGTCACATCTATGGACTCGAACATTGCAGAATAGTAGTCTAGAGCTTCTAGAAATCGAGGGAAAAAGGGGGCAGTGTTTGTGTTTGATTCTTGTTCCACCAAAGTGACCACCTTAGGAGAAAACGACTTCACCATCCTTAGAAGCTCATCCCTTGGATTAGTCACGTCAACACTCTCATCGGGTGTGTGGTGAAGTGTCAAAGGGAAGTTAACTGCCAGAGCCTCACCAGGCCTCACATCAAGCATATCCCTGGTGACTTCAGGAGCAAAAACTGGCACTGCATGAAACTCAACCGGAATGTTGAATTTCTCAGAAATTGCTGCGAGCTTTTTTCCCACTAAGGCCAATCCATCTCCGCGGGCGTATTTTGAAACTGGATCATCAATACCTGTAATACGTACATAAGGTGCACCGCTAGGCCTGGCAGCAAGAGCTTGAAGAAGAGTCATCCATTGAGTCCCTTGTGCAATCTGGAAGTCAATAATGTGAATGCGATTTTCATTTCTACACGCATCTGCAATTGCACCATTCGCAGCCATGTAACCGAACTTTAGATAAGGGCATATCTCATATAGGATATGCATGTAGGAAAGCAAGTCCCTGCCTGCTGGTTCCTTACACCTGAGAGCCCTGTAAATGTTGGTTCCGGATGCTTCTTTTCTTGCTACTAGCCCTTCTATGATGTAAGCACCGAGACGCTGGATTGGATCACCAGTAATGGACACAGCACTTCTTGCCTTGGCAATCAATTTTTCAAAATCATCCAAGTTGTTCTCAGCAAGAGCTCTGGCACACGCAATAAGCAGCTGCTTTAGGTTGCCAAAAGGAATCCCCTGTGACGGATAATCCACCATTGGTTTGTGATGCTTCTCACTTTGAATTATATTGCCTGATATGCCAAAGACAGAAACATGTGATGGCTGTGTTTCAATTCGACACGAAACCTGGCCATCTTGGTGCCACATCCCGGACCTCTGACCTGACGCTTGTGGCTGCTGAATTTCCCCTGCAGAGGGGCTGTATGTTGTGACTTCTTCTGGCCCCATTAAAGTGGTCTCCAATTGAAGCAGCGCACGTTTCATGTTGTGACTGTGATTTGCATACTGGAGTAAAGAATTATCACCAGAATAAACCAGAAGACTGTTATGGCGGATATCTGCTGAGGGGCTAGGCCTGCACAAATAAAGATTATAATCCCGCGAGGAATTACTGCAAGGACTAGTCCCTGAAATATTTTCAGTAGAGCTGTGTTGCTCCAGGCTATCACTTAATGTGGTAGGGGTACCAGGATCATTATAGTTTGCAAATGGAGAATTTGGAGAATTTCCCGAATCAAATTTCAATGTTCCCAACAGCCTATTAGGTATCGAAGGAGTAGTAGTCATAGAGTAAGAATACGGCAAATTCACATCAGTCCCACCATATCCATACAGATGGTGTGATTCCATACTATATGGCTATCATTAGCTGCTCTAAGCACAAATCGCTCCTAGTACGCGCACTTAACAGCTTGTATCTGTTAAAATATCAACCTGCAAACGATACACGAACAAGCATAGATCAGTTTGCTAGCCCTCGTTGATCGAAAAACAGAGTTTTCTAATGAAGTAGAGAAGCAAAAAATACAAGTTCAAGCACAAGGAGCACAAACATTGTATGTTGCATGATTTAATGAGGCAAAATATGATAATCTATCTTGTGATATTAACAATAGCAGGTAACATTAACAATAAATAAGATGCAATACGAGAACTTTTTTAAGTGTAGCGACAATTAGATTGAAATCACAAGTTCACAACCACGATCGTTAGGATTTTTGAAACACATTCAACAACAACATACCGAGTGTAATCCCACAAGTGAGACATCTATATCCCTCAACACACTTTCTACCCTACCATAACTTCCATATCTACTCTCCTCCCAAAAGAACCTACAAACTTAACTGTATGATAATCTAGATCAGCTTATGCTGCCTTGGACACCATCATTGTAATAACACTCCATCAAAAAAAAACCTCTAAAACTTATGTCAAAACTAATAATCCCTTCGTTCAAAAAACAATGACACTATTTCCTTATAACTCCGTTCCAAAAAATGACAATTTTTTATAGCTACACACGCATTATGTCCACAAGTTTCAAAAATCTTATGATATCATTTTGGAGTAATTAGCTGATACGGCAAATTAGCTGAAAATTTTCATTTTCTGACTTGAAATATAATAAATTAAGAAAGAAACCTTATTAGTAATTTTTTTTTTAAAAACCGTTAAATATGTACGAATTATTTAGTGTAGAGCTCGCTAACTTTAAAAAAGACAAACTAAAATCCTGAACCTATAAATTTTAAATCCTAGCTCTGCCTTTTAACTACACTATTCATGTCAAATACAGTCTCGATGCAGCAAAACCTAATCAGTTAGCTAGGTCGATTAGCTAACTGAACTTTCACCTAGGTTCGATTCTCCACCTCGTAACGAAGAACACAAACACTTGAATTTCTCAAGTTTGTGTTCGAAAAATTAAAGGAAATTGAAATTGAAATTGAGAATGAACAATACCTGGTAAAATTTACGTGAAGATGCAACGCAAACTCGAAAATTCTTCAAAATTAGCTAATTCTATTATTTTTTGAAGTATGAATTTTTGAGGATATAGAAAAGGATAACTGAGCAGGAAAATGAGAAATTGCTTTGTTTTTATATTAAAGAGGGAGAGGTGACCCTTTGGTTAAGTAAATTTTGAATGAAGTATTAATAGGGTTAAATTTGACGGAAGTACTGACGGAATATTTTTAACGGAAGGTTTCGCCGACCACTAATTTCAACAATTGCTGAATGTTCCTGGGACACTCACGCGCTACTTTGCTGTGTATAAAACACGATTTTCGTGATTTATTTATTTTTCTAAAAATAAGTCTTAAAATTTTAACATGTTTTAATTGAGATTAATGTATATAACTAAAAAAGAGAAGTTATCCTAATACAAATACTTATCTCATGTTTTCAAAAAATAATAATCTATTTAGCTCTATAACATTCATCTTCTTTATGATTTTGGGTATATTATACTAATCTCCTTTATTTCAAATTTTGGAAAGGATAATTATATAAGATATGACACAACTTTATATTATCAAGGACATGAATCTAGATAGGAAAGAGTGGAGGTTGCGTATTAGAGTAGAAGGTTTGTAGGGGATTCTAATGGTGTCTTGCCTTGTGAGGGTTGTTGCATAGTACTAGTCGTACCCTTGTAATTCTTATCATATATTGACTTTACACTACTTTCCTTATTAAGTGCTATGCTTTTTTTAATTGTTTTTTTCTTATTGTACTTAGATTTGATGCACTTGAGCAAATAATCTTTCGAAAGTAGTCTCTCTAGCTTCATAAAGTAATAACAAAATCTGTGTAACACTCTACCTTCCTTAAATTGCTTAATGAGATTTCACTAATATATTTTTATTGTTGTATCTCAAATAAATTTAAATTTAAATTTAAATTTAATCGAGTCTTAATATATATCGAAAGTGAGGTAAATAAGGGTAGGAGATGCAAGTGGTGATGATAGGAGGTGACAATCACGTGTGAGGCAACATGACAATGTGTGGGTCCCCCACTGTATAGAGCTGAGTAATTTCGCCAAGTGTTTTATTCAGCCAACACATATTCACCAATTAAAAACTACTTACTATATTCTTTTTTTTATGACTTTAATATATATATATTTTTAAGCGCGTTACACGTTTTAGCTGACTTTCATATACTATACTATATATTATGGGTCTTCTGCAAATGTTACTTTGTTTTTTTGGTCAGCATGATCTGAAAAATATCACTTATTTTACCATCACTTTTACCTAGGCACCTCTCTCTCGACGCACACGTGACTTTCCTAACCTCGTCCGTATAATATATAAATATATCATTTAATTTAATATTTATATGTCATCTAATTTTGCGTGTTCATAAATAGGAAGTTAAATTTGAATAGAATTAAACGAATAGACGTGTCATAATACACATAGAATACCATGTTGATGTGGGATGTCATGTACGTAGGACGGATGCATCCACTTGTTTAATTTTATATAAATTTAAGTATTTGCTTGTACACCATCAAAGTTGAATGACATAAATAGCAGATTAAATCAAGGTTAAAGAATATGTTTATGTATTATGCCGAAAAGACATTATATCCAAACAATTTTATAATGTTGAAATTTCTTGCGCCGTAGATGCCTTTGTTGGGTTTTAGATACTGTATGAATGGCAATAATGGAAGATTTCAAATGACAAATTTGAAAATGGAGGGAAATGAAAAAAAAAATTCCTTTTTACAAGAGAGTTTGTCTCTTAATTGGTAAGGGAAAACAAGACTAACTTGAGTGTTGAAATTTTGAATATTCTCTATGTATTACCAAATAAGTTCGAAGTGTGACTTGATTGTTATTTGCGTTCGTTGAATACTAATGTGTGATCAATCAGATTAAGATAAGATTAAAAATAATTATTATATTCGTCAAAAAATGCAAATAGCATATATGGAGAATTAAATGTGAGAAGGTAGCTTAAATGATCTGTATATGTTTTGTATCAACTTGTAAATGCACCGATTCATTAGCAGTGGCGGATTCAGAATTTTTATTGAGGAGTTCAAAGTATAAAGAAGAAAACACGTAAAAATTACAAGATGAAAAATCGAGCGAGATGGGAGGAAAATATTAATTTTAATCAGTTAAATTTAACTTATATTGTCATGTTGTGTTTAGGTTCTTCCTACTCTTACTCCGCTCCATCCAGCTTTTAAAATTTCTAGTATTTTTTTTCCTTCTATTTTGTAGTATTCTACTTTTTTTAAAAAAAAATCCAAATTTTGAATTAGTGCACATTCAATCATATGTTACTTTAGAAACCATCAAGATTCTTTAGAAAAGTGTAAAGATCGAGTTACTAATATTATAGTGTATATTCAGAAGATAAATAAATGACATCGTTGATTTTTTTAGTTCATTTAATTCAATTTACTAGGTTAATCATTTGTAAAAAAAAAAATTATGAACCAATCAAATAAGTTTAGTTTAGTTTTAATCTCTTTAAAATCGATTTGAAAATAGTAAAAAAGAGATACAATGAAATTAAGAGAAAAAAATCAATTAAATAGATTTTATTAAAAAAATATTCACAACTTTTAAAAAAAAATTGATATGTATTTCTAAAAATGAGATGATAGTGTAATTTTCTTTTCCACCATCAGTGGATATAAGTTAATCTCAAAATAAATATATCGAATGAGAAACAAAAAAATCTTGATTCTCTTACCAAGTTACGCTAGCAACCAGCCACATGATCTAATTCTTAGGCAACTTTTTCCCTTTTATTCCTCTTTTTCTTTAATCTGCATTTTTACTGATTATGACCAAATACATGTCATTCTTCGTAATGTTTATCAAATATAATATTTTTCTGGATTCCCACAATTAAAAACCCTTTATTAACTAGTCATCACAGAATAAATATTCGTAAAGTATTGATTATGTGACATGATATTAGGCGAATAAACTTTTCTAGAATAACTATTCAAGTATTTGTGAACTTTAGAGTATTTTCTAATTATACAATAATAAAAGAAATTCAATGATTTTCATAGTACAATATGGAAATACTATGCATTTACAGGTCGTTTAATAACTGGTTAAAGTTACACATGAATTTATATGATTGAATTTATGTATTATTTTATATAAGTATAAATTATTTAGGATTTAATTATTCAAATATTCTACCTTCTATTTTACATAAAATAATACTCTATAGATT
>JAJOOR010037511.1:0-13035 GCA_036250505.1 Solanum acaule | reverse complement strand
GTGGCGTACCCGAGAGGAAGAGGTAAGGAGAAAGGACCAGAGAACTCTCCAGGATTAATAATCTTTAAGGTTGTGCCAAAGAGTATCTTACATTCTGCTAAGAAAGATACTGTGCAGAAAGGTCGAACAAAGTCGTGATGGTCAATATGAGGAGGAATGCAATCACCCTCGTCATAAATATTCACGATGCAACTATCAGGCACACACGACGTTGGCATAACATGCCATCTAACCATTCTCTTAATCATTTTCTTGAATAAAGGAGGCAGTGGATCCACTTCTTCATCTCTAACAATGCCCGGCGGATTACCACTTTTGTCCTGTTAAGGTGGTCAGTGAATAAAATGTTGAGATAAAACTGAAAAGGATTAGCCATCAATTAGAGAACTCTTACCACAGCATAATTATAACAACAACCAAATTGTATGGTGACACGGCCCTTTCCTCGCATCCACTTTCTTGGTTCAGAATATGTTCGCACTGCAAAATGTCAACCAGAAAAAAGAAGGAAATTGAAACACTGAAAGCAATAATGCAGTAGCTCTCCAAACATTCTTCGTGTTTCATAGTTATTACTCTAGCTGGAGACAGAAATAAATAACCATACTGATAACAGAATTCAGAAAAACAGAATCTAAATGAAAATTACCTCTAAGTTGTCGCTTCTGTCCCATTCTCTGAAGAGAGTAAACAAGTTCGACTATCTCCTTTTGCTCATCGGGATTGAAAACGTTAGTGTGAAGCTCAAGCCCTTTAAGTACATTTATTTGCTTTTCATTAACGTTCTCATAATGAACAAAATCCTTTCGCCTGCCAACTTGGCTAAACCTAATAAACTCTTTCTGATCCTCCACTAAATCATCGCCTACGACTGATCTACTAGGTCCATCATTTAGTTTAATCTCAATATTTGAAAGGTCGGACACTGGTTGTTTGTTGTTCACCGGTGTAGATGAGGCACTAACAAATCGTTTCGACCTTCCTGAGTTAGTTGAGTCGCCAACTCGTGGAGAGGGTGTATAAGCATCAGCATCAGCATTCAGCTTTCTCTTTGGTGAAATTACATCATCAGATGAATTCCCCCGCAAGAATTCTGCAGAACTTTCTGCAACATTAACATTTGATAATGCCATTTCATCTACCCTTCCTACTAAGTTAAAAACAATATTATGAGTTATTTGAATAATAGTACTCCTAAGTACCAAAAGATAAATCACAATGACTGTCCTATTTTACCAACAAAAATAACTGAAGAATAGTAGCCATTCCATAGATTCTCTATCTTTAAAATCATAATCTATGGTTTAAATCAAATTATTCAAAGGATATCTTAGTGGTTCAGTTGGTTGGCAAGAGTTTGATTACCCTTCTTGTACTTCCTTCCGGCATTTTACCTTGCCCTAGCTCGATGTAATAAAAAAATGAATTTTTCAGAAATTTAATTTCTATTCGGGAACTAGAGAGTGAGCTTATTTATAGTACTCGAGAGAGCTTATTTCTTGTATCGTTCTTGGATTTCTCTATCTGAAAAATCTTTCTCTATACTTTTAAATAGGATTATTCATAAATTTATTTCCTATTCAAGAACTCGAAAGTTGGTATGTATATATATATACTGTATCTTTCTCGAATCTCTCTTTCTCAAAAACTCCGTATCTATACTTTAAAATCGAAATATTCAGAAATTCAATCCCTAGGAACTCAAAAGTGGGTATATTCCTTGTATCTTTCTCCAATATCTCTATCTGAAAAATCTGTATCTACATTTTAAAATCGAATTATTCATAAATTCAATCCCTATTCAGGAACTCTCAAGAGTGAGTTTACTTACGGTATCTTTCTCGAATTTCTCTATCTAAAAAAATCCTTATATATACTAATTTCAACTCAAATTATTCACAAATTCAATTTCTATTTAACACAGCTAGAGTGAATTCGATCCCCTTCGTATGTTTACTTCTTTTAATTTTTAAATTCCCGTACGCAAACATTGATAATCAATCGGAAAAAACAGAATAATTGAAATTGGCTTACTTTGAATAAGGTTGAGATTGTTTACGCGAGACTCTATAACTTCTTCACAGTAAGAACATAGCCCTTCAGACAAAACTTGAAGAATTTGTTCATGTGATAATTTCTTCAACATAGCTTTGAAATCCCGTGGCTCCGGCGACCATCGGCTATAATCGCCGGCCATGACTTAACCTAATTTTAATTTCTCCGATCAATTAGAAAAACAATTAAGGAATCTGTGAATTATTATGGAAAAATAAATCTTAGTCTTGCCTCTTTTGGACAGGAAAACCTAAACTGAGTAGATTTACTGTACTTGCTAACTTTCTGTGCTTCTTACATTAATAACTAATGTACAGCCCAACTGTAAACATTATCTACTTCTAAATAAAAAATGTTTTTATTTGTTGATATAATTTTGTTTCACATAAATAACACAAATCTTACTAGTTTAGAAGTTGAGTATTTCCCTTTTCTCGTAATTATGCAAAATAATTAATTATAGGGAAATTGTATAAATTAGCAATTACAGTTTCATTTAATTGTAATCTATAGCAAACACTTGTCATTCACCTCTTTCCCCAGCGAATCTCGCTCGCCACTCTCCCTCGACTCTCTCACTTTATACAAACACAAATGTATAAATTGCGTTCGTGTTTATATAAAGCGAGAAAAAATTGTATATACAAATACATATATTTTCGTCCTATACACTTTTAATTATACAAATACAGATCTTCCCCTACCAGTTCTCTTTTGTCTTTCTCGCTTTATACAAACACAAATTATATAAATTACAATGTATAATTGTGTTGTATAAAGCGAGAGAGAAGAGAGATTTGATATACAAATGTTTTATTTCGATTCAATTGTATACAAATTCATTATGCAGCTATACAAACACAATCATTGATACATATACATAGTAGTTACATATATACAATTATCTAACTGATATACGTATACAATCGATGTGCTTTTATACAAACGAGAGGCCTGCCAGCAATTTATACAAATTTGATGCTCCATAGCAAACATAGCAAACATAAAGTTTGTTATAGAGCGCAATTATGCAAACTATAGCTATAGCATACAAATATGATTTCTATGCTTGCTAAACCTGAAATTTACTCAAAATTTATATCATAATTCACATTTTGAATATATGTATCTAATACATTTAGATACATGTTAACTAAATAAATATAATTAAACATATCTAAATAAGGAAGTAAGAAATCATGCATATAGCAATTTTAGAATTTATGTTATATAACATCTAGAAAAATTTAAAAAAAAATTGAGCATCAACAAACTTTGTACTTCTTCCTTCAGAATGTGTATTTTTGTGTATTAGATCGGTTTATTCTGTGTATTTGAATCATTTTTATGTATATGATATAGTTTTTTTTATTTACCTGATATACACTAATGATTAGATGTATTAGATTTGTTCATTATGTGTATTTAAATTATTATTTTTTCATGTAGCTTTCTATGTATTTGATAAAATTCTCCTCAAAGTCGACGAACACGAAGAAGGAGCAATGCTTGAAAGAGAAATAAATGGATTTAGATTTCTCTAAGTATTAATTATGGACGCACCAAAATCTAGTAAAATTCGTAATATTGCAAACTAACGGATATCTAGGAAATTAGCTCATAAATCAGTGGAATTTATGTAAGTTAGCAGAAAAAATACATGTATACAAGTGTATTTTCCTCAATATGATAAAAACTCTTAATTAATGACAAGATATGTAATTATACAGAAGTATAGGTGTAATTAAAAGAAACAATATGAATATCTACTACTAATAGATAAGTGTGGATAACGACATGTCAACATGCCTGCATCACCTGTGTGCTTCCACACTAATATATATTTGCTTGTTTTTTTCTTCCGTTTTAATTTGTTTGTCTTATTTCTTAATTTTTTATATATTTAAAATTGTGTAAAAAATATTATAAATCATGATAATTGACGACATAAAATATTTTATAAAAAAACATAATTTTTTTTTGATTGGTTATAAACAAATGGATTGATTCATAAAATTAATCTATATGTGTCAATAAAATGGGACAAAAGAGGAAATATGTATTATTTAATTAGAAAACTATGTAATAGGTATTGTAAATCTCAATAATTCTTGAAATTCTATCTATGCTACAAATATTGGGACAAGAAAATTAACACATATTATTTAAAAATTACGTAAAATGTACTATAGATTACAATAATTAACAACTTAAAATTATTGGGTTACCGGTTCGGTATTGGTTTTAATATTGGGTTATCGGGTAAACCGATAACCCATTAAGATTAGTAGTTTACTACTTTTACTTGTACATAAATATTATATATTAATCTCAATACCTTACTAGTTATGTCTTTGTCCTTTAACCATCAATTCACACTTTATAGTGACTTTGAGTTCACAACTTCACATTATACAAAACATCAAAATCAATCCTCTTATTTTTCTTTGTGTTACCCTTGTATAGTTCTTTTCATGTTTGTTATTATTGTTTCTATTTTATGAGCATTTGTAAAGTTACATTATTGTGTTGTCAAATTTATTAGAGAAGTCATATATTTGTTTTATAAGTATTTTTTTATTGGTTAAACCGAACCAAATCGACCGATGCACACCCCTAGTGTTAAGAGCTAATTACATTATTTTCCTACTCTTTTCTAAATTACAAAAATCCTTTAAAATTTGTGGATTTCGAATACTCACTGAACTTCTGAATACATCATTGGACTTCCAGATACATAGGTGAGGGATATTCGAGAGGGGAGGGATGTATGATAGAGG
Organism: Solanum acaule; assembly: GCA_036250505.1. NCBI lineage: Eukaryota > Viridiplantae > Streptophyta > Magnoliopsida > Solanales > Solanaceae > Solanum > Solanum acaule. The sequence continues at coordinate 8,200 of JAJOOR010037511.1, read as the reverse complement.
GGATAGGACATCCGGATACATCACTGGACTTCCTGATACATTGGTGAGGGATGTATCTGAGAAGGGAGGGATGTATCAGAAAGGGGAGGGATGTAGTCGGGAGGGAATATTGATGTATTAGCGAGGGGAGAGTGGTGTATCTGAGAGGAAATTTTTGAAATTCTTTTCAATAGGAGGAAATTTCAGAGATTATGGTAAAATAAGATGTAAGATGTGTATTTAGTTAATCTTTCCAAAAAAAAAAAACAGATATTGAGCCCATACTAGCACAAACACTTGTCTCTAGTATGTTTTATAAGGCATATTTCCAAAAAAATGTATCTTTCTTCTTCTTCTTCTTTTTTTTTCCAAAGTAGACGTATTTGGCAAAGTTTTTAGAAAAAAATATATTTAAAACTGTGGAAAAAATAGTTTTTTCCTAAAAAAATATATTTTTTAAAGCATCTATGAGGCAATATTTAAAAATACATTTTTGAAAATTTAGCCAAAATTAATTATTGCTCAAAGATTATTTTCAAATTAATTAATCAAAGCACCAAGAGTTTTTCTCCATGAGTATTTTTGCCCTTATTAGGATAAACTACCTTATTAGACATACATCACTACTATATATACTAATATTATCTTTACTTTCAAATAATTACATATATTACCATTTTTAGTATTTTATACCATATATTAATATATTATTTGAAGATACAATTAGATACCCACATCCCTTAAAATTAGGATTGATTAATTATCTGCTTAATTAACTCTTTCACTCCAAATCAACCACTATCTCTTAATTCTCCCCTCCCATATTTATCACTCAATTATGTCTCCTCCTTTCTGATTCAAGAATTTCACCGTACAATTTCATTCCAACAATAATTAATCTACTATTTTCTTCTCAAAATATCATCACCATGGCTGACAAATTCTCCTGAACCCAAATATTATTCTGTATTGTTCATTTATAACAAGATCAAATCAAAGTAACTGCTACAGAGAAAACTTTCAATTCAGAGTGGGTCTTGATTGTTTGTCTCCAGAAGAAATGGATCTTAGTTTTGATTATGTTATGCCACAACGCAAAGGGATCAAAGGGAGTATTGTAGAGAGTTTTTGTTTGCTGGTGTCCTTCTAAGGCTTTGTTTGGTTACCATAACATGGATATGGTAGTACCAATATTACTTTGGTATTGCCTTTGAAACATGTGTATCCAATAAGTAGTAATCTTAATTAAGATATGAGCTGTATTTTTAGTAATGGGGTATCTGAACATGTATATGTATCCACCAATAAATTTCGGATACATGATTTTTAACAACACGATGATATTAGTGATACGACAGATACTCTTCAGTCTTGATTTGTTCCTAAATTCATGTGTTTCAGCTACATTTCATATTTAAATACACGTAATTAAGTGTATGTGCTTATTATGTATTCGAGATACATGTATTTGGATATGACGTATGGAATTTAGATACACATAATTAAATGTATATGCTTCTTCTTTTTGTATATTCCATATTTAGATACACATAATTAGATGTATATGTTTACTATGTATTCGAGATACATATTTTTGGATATAACATATGCAATTGATACTTGATACATCAAATTAATACTAGATGAATATCAAAAATACATGAAATTAATATTAGATATATATAAATAGATACATAAAATTAATACTACATACGTATAACAAATACATGAAATTAATGCTAGATACTTCTATGATACATATGAATGTGCTTGTATGACACTCATGTATCTAATAAGTATTTAGTTTGTTGGATACATCATATATTGATAATAAATACATCAAATTAATGAATTTATTATTTTAAGAGTAATAATTTGAAATTAATAAAATTACATTACCAAGATATACATGTTTTTATCTTATACTAATAATATTAATGAATTTACTATTTCAAAGAATAATAAAATGAAATTAATTATCTATGTATTTTGAAAATCCTCAACTACTCCTCTAATTAAGGAAATCAGTTACAACCAATTAATTTAAATAAATAAATTATGTATCTCAATTTTAAAATTCGGTAGATACATGTATCTCATGGATTTAGACTCATGTATCCTAAGCATGAAATATGGTAGAGGAAGTAATATTTGAAACTATTGGAAATCTTAGTAACTAAGACCTAAACTAGTGAGATTTATGTGATTTGCCCTTTTTATTATTGTTAGAAAGAACTTTTTTTTTTAAACAAAAAGAAAGTAAAATAAGTTAATTTAAAAGCTTTGGCCAAACAATCCAAAAGTGAAAGAGTATTACTAATTATTTTTAGCAACCTGATTAATATTTGGGTTATAACAATGATTATTTTTTTAGACTATGGTGAAATATGAGGGTTTGTTTGATTAAGAAGCCCATCAAAGAAATTGAAAAAATTACTTCATTAGACATACATTTATACCATATATTAATCTTACTTATACTTTTAATAATTACATATATTTTTATTAATTAAGAATTTTGTAGCATGTTTTAAGTTAGATATTTTGAGATACATTATTCTTTAAAAACTAGCCTAGATTAGGGCAATTGAATATCTAAACACGTTATGTATCCCTCATTCTATATCATCCTCCCTTCTCCCTTACCCGATTTCTTTCATTAAACTGTAAAACTTTGAATCGAAAAAAGAGCAATACAATTTTAAGATTTGTAACTATCATTTAAGTCATGTATATGATTTTTCTATAGCTTTCATTATATTGTCTTCATTTAAGTCATGTATAGGTTCTTTCTTCTTTAATATACTGTAATATACTCATATTATTTTGTATAGAAATATAACTACTAAAATAAGGTGAAACTATATAATTAGGCATACTCCACTACCATATATATTATTATTATTATTTGTATTTTCAAAATATTAAGTATTTTATCACTAATTAAGAGTTTTCTACCATATATTGTGGAAGATATGTATCTTTGCTTTCAGATACACTAAAATAGGGAAGGAGGCGAGTGAGATTTTTTATGTATACCAGTTACATGCGAATCATAATAGATAGACACCAAATACATGTATTTGTATGTATTTGGGATATCAGATATATAGGAGAGTGATAAGCGAGATTTGTTGTGTATCCCAAATATCTACGAATCCACTTGGATACATTGTATGTAAAACAAATTACACATAATTTTGACCATATGATACATGTATTTAGATATTACTGAACGCACAAAAATCTAATAAAATATGTAATATTGTTAACTAAAGTGTATCTAAATAATTAACTTATAAACTAGTGAAATTTATGTAAGTTTTGACCGTTAAGTTAGCTAAGTGGGACCTTTTTGAACTTAGGGAATCTTTAATGTAATAAAGACATACTAACCAAACTGGGCCTGCCCCTTAACTAGCACTTGGGCCTAGTCTTCAAAAATCATGTTCACAAATAATTCATTTTATTTGGACAAAAATATCAAGTGTTCTAATATTTCACGTGCTTTTACGAGTTTTTACACTATAAGACAGTCCAATAAAAAGTGAAGCGTTATACTATAGTAAATAAATAAAATGTGTGATAGCATATTAGAAGATCGTTAACATGCCTGCTTAAGATCATTTACAAGCTAGAGCTCTAAATGTATTTTTCAAGCTCTGCTTATATTTGTACTCACTTTTATTTATTTTTATTTGTTTGTTCTAAATTTTGTATGTCTTAAATTAATGATTAATAATATGAATATTAACCACAATATCCATATTAGGAGTAATATTTTCTTCTTTTCTTCCTTTATATAGTTCAAGCAGACCCACATTTTAATGAATCTGGACCAGCCCAATTAAACCGTACCGCTGCCAGCCCAATATGTATAGCTGTAAAGAGAATTTGATAATGAAATGACGGTGAATAACCACAATTTACGTACTAATGCTATTTTATTTAAGGAAAAATTACTTTGGATTGACGTCTTTTAATAAATGATTACTGATATTAGCGATACTTTTTATTTATGGAGTATCATTTATAGTAATACATATCAATATTATGATAAATGTGCTATGTATTAAAAGTAAATTATGTATGCAATATATAAGTATTATAACTGCTTTAAAATATATTATGATTGCTTGGTAAGAAATTGACACATTGTGTTAAAATGTGTGATAAATGTATTATACATCAATAAAACTTGTATTATATGTGTTTTATAAATTGTTCTCTTAATATGTTTAAAACTATATTATAAATGTATTAAAATTGATCAAGTGAAAAAAATGTCATTACTATAAATGGTAAATATTTTCTTTATAAAGTAAGTTTCCCTTTATTTAACATGAAATTTGACCAAAAAAAATTGATTTTCTTTTATCGTCTAAAATATTTCTTAACCATTTGTGTGACTATATTATCTTATTATGGGTAAAGGATCAAATATGCCCCTAAACTATTTGAAAAGGTTTAGATCTACCCTCCGTTTAAAGTTTGGCTCACTCGTGCCCTCGCCGTCCAACTTTTCGTCTAGATATGCCCTTATGGGCGTTAGTTGGCCTGCTGGACATATCCAGCTCATTTTCCATTTCTTTAAATGCCATATGGAATTGTCAATGTCATTTTGACTTTACCACATGACATTTATATGAAAATGGAAAGGGATCAATCATGCTCCTAAAAAATTCGAACCCATAAACACCTAATCCGACCCATAAATCAACCCCCCTTTTAAATAAACTACCCGACCCGTTTTCAACAATTTTGTTTAAATTTTTATTTTTTTCGGTAAATCTCGAAAATGAGTAATTAATTAATAAAAAAGAGGAAAAATATGAAAAAAATATAAAATTAACGCTAAAAATTTACAAATAAATATAGTAACCTAATATAGTTTGATTTGAAAAAAAATAATAGTTTTTATAGATTAAAAAGGATAAAACACACACTCTAAAATCACTGTTTCCACGTGGTAGGCACTCAGAAAGCAAAAAGATAGAGTCACAACTGTCAAAGAAGACCACAAATATGGCTTCTAATTAAAAGGAAATCAAATATACTAACGCATGTTTAGACGAGCTACATAAAATTATGCTACTTCATTTGTTTCATTTTAGACTTGTTTAGTGGCATTTTATGTGACGTAATTAAACTTGATACGGAACTTAAGAGAAAAAGAAAGATTTTTTAAATTTGTGGTTTAAAAGGAAGGATAGAAATTTAAGTGGTTATAAATCATTTTATTAAGGATAAAATAGACATTTTAAAGTTAAATTGTTATTTGCTACAAAAATGTGTCATTTTGTTTTGGACTGACTAAAAAGGAAAGTAAGTCATATAAATTGGGACAGAGGAAGTACTCCCTATGTTCCTAATTACTTGTCCACTTTTGAATTGACACACATATTAAGAAAACAATTATTGACATAGTTTATCATTTTATTCCTATTAATTATAAAGTAGATGAATTAAAAATTTAAGATTTTCAACAAATTCTATCTTTTTCAAAGTAATTAATTGAGGGTATAATAGGTAAAAAAAAATGTTCTTTCTTAATTTGTGAAAATGGACAAGTAATTAAGGACAATTAAAAAAAAGAAAAATGAACAAGTAATTAGAGACAGAGATAGTAATATTTTAGAAAAAAAGAAAGACATCTAAAATTTATGATCTAAACCCATGTTTAAATATTTAGGTGATTGAGATTTATTTTATTAAGAATAAGAGGAAAATTTCAAAATCAAATCAGATAAATGGAGTATGAAATTAAAATATATTTAATTTAAAGAATTTTAAATTATAAGTTATTTTTTTTATAAATATTCTTCAAGCACACGTGTCTTCATCAATATTAGTGCTTCTTGGTATTGACATTGAATTGAGGGGTTGATTGTCATTACAAAAGCATATTGGACTCTTCAAATTTGATAATAACGTGTCGCATTGTAAAGCTTAATATATCAAATTTTCTTTTTCTTTTTATGGTCTTAAATATATTAGTTGAAAAAGTAAAAATAAAAAGTTATTAAGAAAGAAAATAATATTTTTTAAAAGAAATTAAAAAATAAGACAAATAAATTGATGGGGTAAACTAATAAATAGATAGAGAAACACTAATTAGGAAACATGTATAACTAGGTAACATGACTAATTATGATTTTGTGATAAAATATAAATTGCTCTGATCTTTATTATTAGGTGAAATAGTCTAATGGATCCTTATACTTGTATGAGTTTGTATTCTGGGCCCTTTTACTTAACCCTTTGTCAACTGAACCCCTAAATCTATTGAAACTTGGTATTTTGAACCCCTTTTTCATAAGGTCAATGGTGCGTGTAATACAACCACTACATCTCAAATTCCACGTCATTTTTAATTGCCACATAGGAAATCCAATTTTTTCCCCAATTTCTCTCATTTCTCTTCTCTCATTCCAACGCTCTCACCAGTAAAATGCAGCATCAACAAGACATTTGTTGCCACCGCAATGTGGTGGTGGAGCTACCACTCAAAGATGAAGACTACGCCATATTCGATTTGGAAAAATCAGTATATAACCACGACCTATTCTTGACGGCCTCAAATCACTAGGACACTTTCTCCAAAACCCTAAAACACCCACTGCACCCCGTCCAAAACATTAACGATAATACAAGTACATACTGTTAGGTTGAGATGAGGGATATGTTCTTGTCATGTGAAGATTTACAGAAATTGGAATGATTGATATTGTTCGGCTCTGGCGATGTTGAGTAGGTTGGAGGATACGCTGTTACTTGTTGAAAAGTAAGATCGATAAGTTCATTCATTTTTTTGTGGAACAATAGGAGAAATTTGTATTTGTGAAGACCCTTTCGTAAAGTGATAAAGAATAAATTTGCATAAGAAATGATGAGCTCTTTGAAGAAGATGGAACAGCACGCAGCAACCAAAACGAAATAGGGGAAAAAAATGACAGAAAGATTTGAAGAGTAGAAAAGCAAAAAAAAAAAACTTCATTTTGTTCAACAATGGTGAATGCATAAATGGAGAAGAAGATGACTCTTGATTAGGTCAAAAATTGTCATTTCTTGTCTTTTTCGAAGGCCTCACGCACGTAAAATATGTGTATCACACGCACTTTGGATAAAAATGTCACATAGGATGACCTGTCAAAAAAGGGGTTCAAAATACCAAGTTTCAAAGAGTTTAGGGGTTGAGTTGACAAAGGTTAAGTAAAAGGGCCCAGAATACAAACTCATACAAGTATAAGGGTCCATCAGACCATTTCACCTTATTATTACGTTTGATATTTTAAAAAGAAACTAAGATAAATATTAAATTATTAAAAAAATAGGAAATTTTGATAGTTTATCTATTCAAAAACTACATATAAAATAATATATATCACAATAATCAACAATCTAAAGTATTTCAACAAACAAGTTTTTAAATGAATTAATATCTCAAATGGTCTCAACTATGGATTATTCACTCAACTTTGAATTTTAACTCAAAATCACTCAATTATCTCCTATTTTCTCAGAAAGTCACTCAACTTTAAATTTTAACTCAAAAGTCATTCAACTATCAATTTTTCTCTCAAAAAGTCACTCAATTATCCACTGTTTTCTAAAAAAGTTACTCAACCTATATACTAATTAATATTTTGATTAAGATTTGCTGATAATATTTTTTAATTTAAAAACCAATTTTTTTAAAAATATCAATTTTAACCATTTAATGACCTGACCCATTAAAAATATAATATTGGCTCATTTTATTTTACCCATTCTTCTATATTATACCCTCTCTTCTCATACTGTCTCCTCTGCGTTTTTTTTTGTTCTCCATTGCTGCCTTCTCTTCATCTTTTTGTTAGGTTTTAATTTGAACATTTAAAGCTTTATATTAAAATTAAAGGATTCTGACTTTGAACTCTATTTGTAAATGTCCGCTGGGTCAATAACTCAATCTTTGTAAAATTGGCATAAACACCAAGCTATTTCATGGCCTTTGAATTGAATAAACTGAAAATCTCATTTCCATTTATCAGCATTATATTCAGCTAATATTTCTGAACAAGGCCTGGGGAACGAGTTGAAGCCCCTTTATTGGAGATTCAGTTATTGTTATCCTTAATCAGTAGCATACTCCATCTTCAAAAGTTGAATTTTGTTGGACTATATTAGAAGATGCCCTAAATCAAAATAGAGGAAGAGGGGGGGGGGGGGGGGGGGGGGG